>SRPP01000026.1:0-103671 GCA_018360055.1 Claviceps monticola
GATGGCGATGATGGCGATGATGGCGATGATGGCGATGATGGCGATGATGGCGATGATGGCGATGATGGCGATGATGGCGATGATGGCGATGATGGCGATGATGGCGATGATGATGATGATGATGATCAAAACTTCTTTTGTGCGTGCCTGTTGTGTGTTGTTGTCGAAACTATCACATGAAGCCCACGATGATGATGGACTTGCAGTCGACATACCATCCACACTAGCCACTCCGTTCGTACAGTCACGACGCCATATATACCCTGCGAGATCAAGCCGTAACTCGCTTCAGTCGCCAAGGGATAACTCCCGAAATCACCACGAAATGCAAGCTTCAGACGCCTATGATGGTGCCAAATAAATGGTCGTTCATAACCAAAATTTCTCCGGTTCCGGCAAATACTACTACCGATCGGCGGTAGCCGTGTCCAGCACACAACTGGGGACCGTTGAAGAAAGAGAAAAGCCTCCAGGTCTTCCTCGCACCACATGTGACACGTGCCCACAAAACCCCCGTGAAACGCAGACGAAGAATCACATCCTGGCCCTTTCACACCACCAACTGGCCTTTAGTCGCACAGAAGGGTCAAATGAGCCATAAAGATGCCTATACTCCGTACAGTGTCCTTCCCCCAGACGCATGCAACCCGTGGCATGCCTATCTACATAACTACTTCATCTGCTTTCGTCAAGCAAGGACCGGAACGTTTCGTCCCGTCCAGGCTCCAGCAGTCCTTGCGGAGAGAGACGCACGCATTGTCTCGCGTAGGCGAACAGAAGGGGAGTGGGGTGAGTGGAGAGATTGTTTACAAGCTGGGGAAATAGAGTTTTTGGGGGATTTCGTGTGATGTAGGTACGTATGTGTGTACATACCTACAGGTACAGACCTCTTAGGAGGTACTTATGTAGGTACCTATGTACGGAGTACGGAGTATGCATGTAGATGTTTATTCGTAGGTACTCCGTACATACTCCGTACTCCGTAGTTAGAAAATGGGCGAAGTCTTGCCGGGGATCTTTACTCATTGTGACTGACTGACTGACTGACTGACTGACTGAAATATTGAAGTCTTGTCCACTACGGTACCTACTCCGTAGATACGCCAACCTCCTCCCATCCATCAACCACCCATCCCAAGTATGTGTGGTCCGACATTACACCCACAAACTTGGTCGTCACTTAAAAGTTCATCCTCGTTTCTGCTGACCAGTGACAAGGCCGGCCCCGGCCCCACACCTTACACCAAAGTTCAACCCAAGTTGCCAACCCCTTGAAAGTTGAAAGAGAAAAACCCCAACTTCCTCGGGAGGCTCTGCGGAGTGGGCGCTTTGCGCCCACACTGCCGGCGTCAATAGCAATCAATCAATCATCAAATAACATTGATCAAGCTGTTCCAGATTTCCACTGCTTCCGAATTGTTGCGTCTCCTCCCCCGCTTATTATGCACTCCGTATATACTCCGTAGAAAGCCACGGCGGGCTGTGTAGGTAATACGGAGTATGTACATACCTACATATGCACTCCGTAATTTATATCATCCGACTCCCGCGCTATTGGGGCTTGTGCTGCGGAGAATAGAGCACCCCGCGAAAAAAAAAAAGACATGCATAATGCGAGACAAACTGCACAGGGAAGGGTGAAGGTGCGAGACATGCGGAGTAGTTTCTGACTCTGTAGGTATGTAGTAGGTACTCCGTACTCAGTACCGTTACGCCCGGTGACGGGCCGGGGACTCCATGTCTCCGAGGAGAAAGCTGGAATGAAGAAAAACATGGCGTTCCTCCATTTTGCAGTTTCCATGTATGTCTTTCCAATACAGCATCAATGTCCGTCGGCGCCAAGTCTTTTGCAGAGGCAGTGCAAAGGACCTCCTCCGTAAGCGTGAACGTCTCGCTGCATGAATCATTGCGTCGTATCCAGCATCTGAATTGAGCGGACCAAAGGACACTCGTCTTTCCTGTCCGCACTTGTTCTCCAGACCAAACCGTCCATCCGGGTGGACCAGACATCATCACGCCACAGCAAGCGCCCGCGAGGAAAGGTAACAGCACAATACTGACCAAAAAAATAATAACTTTTATAATATGACAACCGCAGTACCAAGTCGGTCTTTATGGCTTTCGCGCAAAGAGTATCGATACAGTGCTTCAAATTTTCCTTTTTCTTTTTCTCTTCTAAGCGTCTCAGCTTAGAGTGAAACTTGCGGGTCCCCGCGCAAGCCGACTTCGCGTTGAAAACAGTGGACATTCGAACAGCAGAGCCCCGCGCTCTTCATGAGAAGGATGATCCTTGTTTTGAGGGAGACGGTACATACACCCCTGTCACCACCTTCCAAGGTCCGCTTCGGTATTTTCCAACCGGGCGATCGATTCTATGCACTGCGCACAGACAGACTCCGGGCTCACATGTATCGGTGAACAGTTCGCCTCCATCCAGGTATAGTCGAAGCTAGCCGGTATTTTTTTGTTCTTGTGTCGATGATGCATGCAGAGGATAAACAACAGAATATGAGTCGATACAGATTTCTTCGTACTGGCGTGTGTTTCTCATGGGCGGCGTCAGTGCATCATTGGTGCACGATTTTTTGGTAACAAGGATTTTGCAGCTCCGTCACCGCATGCTGGTTTGATCGAAGGGGAACTGTTGAGGAGGGAATGCCATGCTCACGCTCAAGCCAAAAGGGTCCCAGTCCTGATTATTGAGAAGCGAAGGCGTCATCGGCTGAAAAGGCTGTCCAGAAATAGATGTATGCTGGCCACCATGCTCATGGTGCGGTGGCGCTGTAGAAGTTGGCGAAAGTAGCATAGTGTGTGTTGTGTCGCCAGTAAAAGCGATATTAAACCCACGAGATCCGCCAGATGTTTCGAGTTCGGAATCATCCACCATTTCACTGTTATTGTCGTACTCGTGGTCTGTCATGATTCAAGTCGTTAGTGTTTCCCATCACTCGTCCACACGTCCCTTGAAGAGCGACTCACCCATCTGATCGGCCTGGTTTTGGAAGCAAGGTGTTGGGTAGAAGGAAGCACCAGCGCATGCTACCGAACTGCGAGGTGTGACAGCCTGCAGCACCGAGTTCCTGGGACCCTGTGAGGCACCAGTGAGAGACGAAATGTGCTGGTGGCCGAAACCTGACACGGATCCTCGCATGGAGATGCTGTCTGAAGGAGCGGGAGAAAAGTTTGAGCACACCGTGGTAGGTGACCGGGCGTGAGCTGATGCGATAGGGCGATTCTTCGGTGAGGTGGCTGACTTTCGGGCCTGGAAGCCAGCTGGTTCCAGCTTGTGTGCGCTGTTTGCATTGGACTTGCGGTTGTGATGCTGCCGATTCATGATGGGCCTCTGGATGGTCGGCGGCTGTACCAGGTTTTGCGGAACATGTGCCGGACCTAGATTCGGACTGTCTGTCTTTGCCTGCAACTCGGCTTGAACATCAATGCCTAATGGGAAGAAGCCATGTTAACACCCTGCGTCTTCAATCGCTCGCACTCATCAGAGCAGGAAGTAGTGACCTTTTTCGAGAAGGATTCGCTCCAGCAGCGAATTTTTGTACCGCAACATCAAGCACTCATCCGCAGCGTTTCGATGAGCCGCCTGTAAATTATGCAAATTGGATTCGTGAACGCGAATTGTTTCCTCCAGTTGTTTGATGTACTCGGTCCGGCGCTCGCGAAAGGCGGCTTGAGCCTGACGGTTGCGCTGCTTGCGCTCCTCCGATGTTGCGTAGATCTGACGTCATCATGGCCGGTCAGTGATGCGAGTTTCATGCGGGGAAGTAGGACGAAAAGAAGTTGCCAATGGCGGATAATAAAGCGTGTCGAAAATTTGGGAGAAAAAGACAAGAGATGACCCATGAGATGCCATGAGGTGCCATGAGGTGCCATGAGGTGCCATGAGGTGCCATGAGATGCCATGAGGTGCCATGAGGTGGGAGAGATAGGACAGGGTGACTGGCGGGGAATTTGTTTTAAATAAAACGTGCAGAATGCTGGACAACAGCGAGTTGTTTACCCGTTGTGCATTGTGCATTGGGCATTGGGCAGACTGGGGCCAGACGAGGAGGTGAAGGTGTATTATGCAAGGGGGCGAGTGGGAGGTGTCAGTATGTGCGAGACTCACCGGCTTGCGTCCACCCTTCCTCTTGGGTTGCTGGCCATCCTGGAGGGGATTGTTGGTGTTGGTGTTGGCCGAGGCAGGTGCAGATGCATTGTGATCCCCCTCGATGGGAGAGTCAACAGAATCATCAGAATCGTCGGGATGCGGGGGCTCGGGCTTCCTGTCGATGGACATGTCGTCGGCCATCCCAAGGGTCGCGGCGCAGGGCCTCTGCAAGATGACAGCCGCCGTGCGACAGCGCCCCGATCTCGAGGGAAACAAAACGATAAGCAGCAGCGACGGCCAGCAGCGTCCAGAGTCAACGCGAGGCCGAAGGAAGGCGACAAGTCGGCGGCGAGTTGCAGCAGCGATAGGATGGAAGTCGGAGGCTCCTGTGCCGTTTGGGATAACGATCAAGACTCTGCTTGGTAGATAAAAGGGTTGCAGAGGGCTGTACTCTGGAGAGGCTGCAGTGGCGGGCCGGGAAGGCGTCTTTTGGTCTCGTGCTCGTCTGCCTTGGCACCTTCGTTCCGGACGAGGTTGCTGGATCAGGCACCGGTTTTGTTATGAAGTCGAGCCGGCTGTGACGATATGTACAATTAGGTTGTGATTCCGTGGCAGCGTCTGCGGCGCTTTTAAGAAGTCATGGTCTGTCTGTCCCGCGTCTGCCTCCCGGTTACCGTCTCCGTGGCGGCCGACTCGCTACAAAGATGGCTCTAAAAGAGCACTCGCCAAAAGAATCGTCGGCTCTTCTTCTTGCTAGACACACATTGCCAAGCCGCAGCCCCCCGTCCGTCTCCGTCCGCCAGCATTAGCAGCATGAGCAACATCAGCCAGCGTTCGCAGCATGCAGATTTTCGCAAAGCGTTCGCATTGATCCGTCCCGCCCACCGCTCCGTCGCGAGGCTGCTGGGGAACCTTTCCTGGATCCTCATTCGCTGTACTCTGCGAGGTGCCCCAGACCAATCGACTAACTAATCCCCCACCCCCAGCTCCCCAGCTCCCCAGCTCCCCAGCTGCCCAGTCCCCAAGCCGGGTGGAGCGAGGTCGGACTTGCATTGCATAAGCCGACCGTCGTCTAGGAACCCGTTTTGCGATTCTGCGTTGGTCTGCGAGACACCTTCGAGTCTTCGACAGCAAATCGAGGGGGCGTGAGAAGCCTTGACTGTATCGACGAGAAGCGTGTGGACGTGTGGACGTGTGGACGTGTGTACGTGTGCACTCCGTTGCCATGTTCCGCTTTTTCAGCTTGGCTTTCAGCTTTCTAGCTTGGGTCCTAGAAAGAAGCATTGCGGGACAACATAGCGCGAGCTTGGGGTCATGTGCCGGTCCCGACTTCCAAGCTCCAACAGAGCCGCGAAATCGTGGTGCCAATCCCCGCCATCCTCCGTCAACCGGGGGCCTCATTCGGGCTGCTCTGGTCTTGTCGGTCCCGGCCCTGTCCACCTGGCACCGACCCGTGACGGGCTTTGGATCTGTTGGGACTTGGTATGTAGAACTATGTACAGAGTACTCCGTATAGCAATCTCCGCCGTTGGGCCGTTCGAACATGGTCTCACACTGGCATACGATGGCTTCAAGTCGGCCAATCTACAGTGCCCGAACGCATCACTAATAAGTGCCTGCGTGTTTTGTCCTCCCCATAGAGTCTGGGCCGCAACTGCGTGTCCACGGGAAATACCTATGCGGTGGCAATCTTGGGCACTTTGTGCGTCTGACAACCCTCGTGGAGCGAAGTTATGCTCACTCGTCAAACTGACATTCGGCTAAAACGAGCACAAGAGTCAAGACGCACACCTTCAGGCTTCATGCTCTCAAACTTGCACCTTGGGGCTTGAGGTCTTCTTCACAATCCACGCCCCGCTTTTCGCATTCATAGTCTCATAGCCTAACTGGTCTACCTAGTCATGAGATGAAGTCCCTGCATCAGCGGATTTAACGAGTCGTGCGCTGTGCGATTCCATGTCTCGGCTCGAATCGAGCAATCTATTGAGATGTGCTAGGCTCCTGTCTTATGATCCCTGCCGTCTGTCACGACCTGTACGGGCAGGGAATGGCAATGCACTACATATATAACCTTGATCAAGCTGCAGACGTGCAACTTGGTCACTTGACCTTTTGGGCGGAACGGCGTTTCTCACACGTATTATCGCGGCCTAGGTACCTTGTACATGTGACGGTTACCCGTGATTGCTCTGTCCGTTGTTTGCATGTACCTATATATCCCGCACTAAGCTGAATTCCTACCAGCTTAGTATTCTGACCTTTTGGTCGGGTCGGTAGGGATATCCGATTCCTCACAGTACATATCTTGGACCTTGGTGTTGCCTGCGATAATCTGCCGGCTACCCTATATAGACAGTGCGAAAATACAGTACGACCACCTGCACACCGTGTGTAATTGCCCAACAACGGCGAGTCCACGTGAAGTAAACAAACCGCCCTTGCATGAACATCAACAAAGCCCCGTCCGTCATCAAACCATCTTGCCCACTTGACATCATACGCGATCACGCGTTGCATTCCTCTGCTTCCCCTCCCTGGTCCGCATTGCGGCTCATCTCAATTTAACAGCTTTACACCTCGTATCAACTATACTTGCTGTTGCATCGCCAACGACGACGCGATAGCTACCATCATGTCACCGCCTCGTCGACGATCGGCCAGGTTGGCCAGTGTCAACGCTGCTAAGGTACGCCCCTTTACTTTCAAGTTTTGTACTATCTTGAGGTATCCAAGCTCTCTACTGACCAAACGCGCGTGCAGAACCGAGCCACTCCTGATCTGGCATCTGTCGCCGAAGTAAACGAAACGCCGTCTAGAAGATCGAGCCGACGCGTTGCCAGAGACACATCCGTGCCACCGACCATACCAGAGCCCACTACACCGGTCTCCTCGGCTGTGAAGCCTCCCAGCAGCGAGATGCATCCAAGTCAATTTCGCCCCAGCACTGGTGCTCCTTCGTCAGCCCTCGGGCTCGGATTTTCCGACATCCCCAAAGATGGTCGAGGTCCCAACGGCCTAGACAGAACGCCTTCCAAGATCAGTGGGGTCCCTAGTTCAGACTTCACATTCCGAATTGGCCGTGAAGCTATCGAGGCGGATCTGAACACTGATGCTCAACGTATGCTGCATGATATCCGTGATCAAGCAGCCAAGATTAAAGCAAAACTAGTGGCGGAACGAGAGGCCGAGAATCGTTCAGATGCTGGAGAGAGACGGATTGCGAGGCCCAGAGGCAAGGCCGGACGATTCAGTGCTGCTCACATGGCCGAGTTTAAGAAGATGGACTCAATTGAAGGCCACGCCTCTGCTTGGAGGGCACAAGAGGGCCGATTTTCCCCAGTCAAAGCTGTGAAGCGTACCCCGTCGAAAGTCGATCTGGATGCCACGCCGACTTCTCAGAGAACTGTGAGATTGCGATCCAACGGCCCGATGGACCAAGAAGAGTCTCCAAATGTACGACCGAAGCCCAGTCTCAAACGGAAATCATCTGCAGCAAAACTTGACGGCGATCGTGATAGACCGGTAGCAATCAAGAGGCAGAACGCGAACCACACACCAGCAAAATTCTCTACAGCTGCCAGAGCGCCACCGTCTACGTCTGCCGCCAAGAGAGTCAAGCAGCGGCAAGATGATGATGCTGCCACGACGCGGCCCCAATCGCTTGTTGCTCCGCCGCTCAGCAAGCCAAACTCCGTTTTCTCTCGACTTACTACAAGTCCTAAGAAGGCGCCGCTAGCTCTTTCACCAACGCGTCCCAAACCATCAATCAAGCCCACGCCGTCACTAGTACTGTCACCCTCGAAGGCAAGTATGACCTCACCACCAAAGCATCCTTCAATGAGGAATTTGACATCAACGGCCTCGACAGGTGCCGAACTGAAGCGCCCCATCATCAGCCCCCGGAGCATTGGCAAAGTCAGGTCTATTCTGGGAGGACACAAAAGCTCATCCGAATATGCTAAGAGCGCCATACCGGCTCCCCAGGTTTCACAAACCCCAGATGCACCGAGAGTTCAGAAGGAACTGCTCCCGGTCCCTCTCACGACTCCCCGTCGCGTTTTGAAACGAGTGACTTTCACGCCTGATGTTGTCTCAACTCTGAATGCTCAAGCCTCGCCTTCTCCACACAGGGCTAGCAACATGAAGCTTCGCCCGGCACTGAGAACCATTGAGACGAAATACGCAGCACTCGACGAGGTTCTAGCTCAACCAAGTCCTAGCCACTCCATCTACCCAGATCTTTCCCCCCTGAAACATCTGCTCGCTAGTCCCGCACGTCGAGCGGGTGCGGCATCTCCCTGTCGATCAGGCACATTTACCTTTCGAAGCGACCACACCATTGAATTCGCTGATCCGGCCTCCGCTGGCTTCGGAGCGTCTCCCGGCCAAAGTGGTGTACGGCACGTTAGTGGCCTTGCTGGCGCCCAGAACGTACCGGGCAGTTTTCCTGATCCACCAGCATCGCCGAGTTCTGACCCGAACAAGGAGAACCAGGCTCCATCGTCGTCAATGAAGGTGCTTTCTGGCACAGCTCACGGCATGCAGAATAAGAAGCGTCATCGTGCTACCTCGGAGGATGACGATTTCGACAGCCCCCGTGCGGCCAAGAAGCGGAGGAATGAGAACGTGCCCGAGGGTCAGGACTTACTTGCGCCTAGGCTTGCTAAGGCCGGCATGGGGAGTGCCATGAAGCGTAGGGCGAATGGCTTTACGCGTTCGCCTAGAAAGGGGCTGATTGATCGTACGCCTGGGCGGAGTGTGGTAGGTACGCCTGCTAGGGCGAGCCCAGCGAAGAAGGTGGGGAGTTTGAGTATGGATCGTTTGAATATGCTTGCTCAGCCGAAGAATCGTGTCTAGGGCTGATGCTTGCGTGCCGAAAGTGGAAACGACGTCCTGCATATGGAGCGTTTGTGTTTTATGTCAATGTTGGAGCAGCACATTGCACATTGCCAGCAAGTGTGGCTGCTTGGCCTGTTTTTATTTGATCGTTGAGTAGGCCACGCTAGTGAGGGCGATACAGGGACTCGGTGTCTGTTCTAGTTTTTTTTTTTTTTTTGTGTGTGTGCTCGTATAGGATGTTGGATAGAGTAGAGGGGGTTTGAGTTGGGTGAAGGGTGAATACAGGAGCTGTGCGAGTTTTGTTACTCTTGATTTCATGTTAAGTTCGGTGGGCTGTGTGTAGAAATGAGCTTTTGATTCTTTGCATAGAAATTTATTTTGTTGCTCTTTGTATTGAAATAGACCTCGTTGCTCTGTAGACTGTGTCAGAAAATAATACATCTTGTTGCGCCATAGAGATTGAGCGCGTTGCTCTGTACAGAGTTAAACCTCGACTGCGATAAAAGGCTGCCCTAACCTATAACTACCTATGTTGACGGAGTGACGGTCAAAAAGGGGAAGCTCCTTCCTCACACAAGTCCTCATGGCTACTCCATCATTTGCAGGTGCACGATCGAGCATTGGCCTTGAATCTACGCTGCCGCCTGTCGGTTGAAAGAACTTAGTTTATTCGGTTGCCAGGATATTGACTTTAAGATGCATTTCGCTCTTTTCTTTCACTTAAAAATTTCTTTCAAAACAGCATCTTCCACTCTTGACTCTTCAATTTTAATGCTTGTATTCTTCAATAGATTGAGTCCAACATCATAGCATTCTCATAGCAATCAACATAGCTCACAGCATTTATCACAACATACATTGCGGCATCCGTAATAGCATCCATCATAGTATCGTCACTCTTTGAACGGGCCCTTCCCACTAGAATACAATTTTTTTTCGCCGTCCGAGCAACGAAACACATACAAATCATGACTTCACGTGCACAGTTTGAGCCTGATGTTTTCACATGCACTTTCTGCTACCGTCTCTCGGCTCAAAAACCTCGTGTCCTCGGACGCTCGGCGCGGCTCACGTGCGCAGAATGCTTCTCTGTCATCATCGACCTCTCAATCTGCTGGGCATGCGGAGAGATGGTGCTCCGAGAAGCAGACACCGTGAGCTTGGGGTGGTGTTTCTGGCATCGGGCTTGCTACGGCTGCTTGCTCTACGGGAGCCGAAAGCTGTGCACGGGGGTGCTGGACTCGGCGAATACGAGAACCGAGACCAACAGCACCAATCAAGATGCTAATGAAGGCCAGAAGTGTGGGGTAGAGATGCTGCAGACACCTCTTTGCACGTTGTGTGCGGTCGAGTGCGAAATCGATTCGCTGGACGAGCATGGCATTCGTCAACGGGGACTCAAGAGAATCGATGTCGTGGACGGGGGGGTCACGAGACGTCGATGGATCGAGAAATCTCGGCAGATGGAAAGGGAGAAACGCTGGTCGTCTGATGCGAGGGATGAGCGGTTAGGGCATGACTGCGAGGATCGACACGAGAAGGGAGAGCAACAGGCGCCGACGGTGGTTTGGGTGAACATGAACGACCCGATCAATGGTCCTTCTTTCCGACCATATCCTTCGAAGCCTCTCCCGTCACACATGCAGCATGGTTTCGAGTTTGATACTCATGAAGCTCTAAGCACTTGTGACCCTCCAATGAGAAAGCAAGACAGAGAGGTTCCTCGCGGCGTTGAGCGAGCGGAGAGGTGGCAGAGACATACAGAGCCATGATGTAGTTGACTCTTAATGAACGATTCCTGATGTTTCTTTGCAAACACACATGTGATACGACTCAAGTGTCCTAGAGTCCCAATACTAAATAGCAGTGACGAAGACCATTTGTACATGATACAGCTGATGAGGTCGAGAATGAGCTGGCAAAACATGGCTCCCGCGACATCGCTTGATTGGCCAGAGATGCAAACAGACCTGAGCTGGAATGCGCTGGTGGACTTGGTACAGTAGGTACATTAGGTACATACGCAGCTAACAGAAGCGGCGCGGAGCCCTAACATAGTCCACCACAAAAAAATACGGAATTAAGCGAAAAGGTGGGCCGAGGGCGATGGCGGTGCGTTCGGCCGTTCATGTTCAGTTGTGTTCAGTTGTGCTGGAGCTGGTCCTCGTTGTCGCTGTGTCGCTGTGTCGCTGTGTCGCTGTGTCGCTGTGGCTGATCTGCTTGCCGTTGCTGCCTCTGAAGGCACTCTTCTGCACAGTGAACAACGGCAGACCAAGGCGGAGCGCGCAGGATCTTCCCATTGCCATCACCACACTCCAGCCCACACAGCCCACACAGCCCACACACAGTCTACGGTGCTTCAGCCACCCTTCCGAAGAGACTTTTGCGCGCTTAACCCTCTCCGAGGTCATGCCATCTTAAGCACCTCCCGCTTCCTCCACAAGTAGCATCCGACCGCCGACACCGACAATTCCAAGTAGCCGACTCACAAAAGGCCATCACGATGTCCCAGGTCGCTTCTCAGGTATGCTGAATTGCTGAACTTTCTTGTTGGTTGTCGCCGCTCGCCATTCGCATCCAACGCCTTCTCGTGGCCCCCATGGACCCTTGGTGGTGCTGGACTCGCTGATGTGCAACTTTGTCGATCAATCGTCCTGTGCTTGACCCATGGTCAAATTGATCCTGCCCTCATCACTCGTGGACGGTTCATTGCAATGCTGCTGCTGTCTCTGCTGCATCTCCAGTTGCGCCTTGCGCCACAAGCTTGACAACTTTCCAAACCACTTCACAAACCCAATATCCCTCGACGAGAGAGCTAACCGCCTGACTGTGTAGAATCGTTTCGCCTACTTTGGTATGAACACTGCCTTCAAATCCTCGCCGAGCGTTCGATGAACATGTCTCTCTCTCTTGGCCGTTCTGACTCTCAACGACGCCCGGATGACCGAGATGTCTCGTTCGCGACTTCGACCTCGTCTCTCTCAACTAACGCAATGCCGCAATATGGACAGGCAACGACGACGATGGTGAGGACAAGCCCACCGTCCCCGTCAAGACCGTCGACAAGGCTACCGCCCGTACCAACAAGCGCAACGTCGAGCCTCAGGCTCCCGCTGCTCCCACTGGCAGCGCTGGCGGCCGCCGCGGAGCTCCCCGCGGGAATGAAGGTGGTAAGTTTGCATATATGGCTAGGGGCTTTCTTTTATCATCCTCAAACAAATATTCGAATGGCACCAGGATTAGACATTGATGATGTTGGTAATAGCTTTCCGCGACCGTGGTGTCGGCAGCGACCGCAACCACAACCGCTCTACCGAAGAGGCCCCTAGAGATGGCCCTCGCGGTGGCCATGGTGCCCGCGAACGAGGTGGTGAGTCTCTCTTGGAGTCTTGAAGTCTAGCCTGGAGACGAGATGCCGGACATACGGAACGTCACTCGCTCTCACTTGTTGCAAGTACTAACAAGTCCTTTGGCAGGCCGTGGCTCTCGCCGCCCCCGTCATGGTGACGACCGTCATTCCACTCGATCCGGCGCTCACACGTATGCTGCTCACCCTCGACTTGTCCCCAACTCGTGTCACGTGTACACACCTCACATGGCTCCAAGTATACTAACAAATTTGTCGCTTCCAGTGGTTCCGAGAAGCAGACTGCCTTCTCCTGGGGCGCTGTTGAGGGCGAAGCCGAACTGAATGACGAGGAGGCTGGTGAGGCTATGGCCCTCTCAGAAAAGAAGGATACCTCTGCCGAGGAAGGTGCTGCCGAGGAGCCCGCCGAATCCGAGGACAAGAGCGTCTCCTTTGCCGACTACCTCGCCCAGCAGACCGAGAAGAAGGCCGCTCTCGAAGCTGAATTCAAGGTCCGCGAGGCCAACGAGGGTAGCAAGCTCGACAAGAAGTGGGCCAACGCCAAGGCTCTTGAGAAGAATGATGACGAAGAATTCATCGCTGGCAACTACGGCAAGAAACAGCGAGAGCGTGAGCGCAAGGTCAAGCAGACCCTCGACTTCGACCCTCGCTACGTTGAGAGCGACCGTCCCGCCCGTGGTGGCGGCCGCGGTGGCCGCGGCGGACGTGGTGGACGCGGTGGTGAGCGTGGCGGCGACCGCAGCTATGGAGGCAACTCCCGCAGCGGACGTGGCAACGGTCCCGCTCCCATCAACACCAAGGACGAGTTCGCCTTCCCCAGCCTTGGCGGCAATTAAGAAGATTGCTTCAAAACAAGAGCTTGGCCTCCCCGCGGCGGTCGACGCCTGGGTCCGGTATTTTTGACGTACACATATACTACTGGAATACCCCTCACCCCCCCCGTACGGCTTTTATATGTGTCAACGTGGATAATGTACCCAAATAATATCAAGAGAAGAAGACCCCCTATTTCGAGTATATGTACGTGTCAGTGACCGTCTCTCCTTTTGCGTCCTCCTTTCCAGATGAACAGGGGCAAACCCCCCCCCCCCCCCCCCAAAAAAAAAAAAAACCACGAAGGCGCTCGAAGTTTTGGTCAGAGGTAGATGAAGAAGAATGGAAACTATTTTTAAAGTTTAAAATTTGGGGGTTCTTTGTTTGTTGTTATTTTTTTTTTCAGATCAGATCTGGGGGTTTGTGGTCAGATACGTTGTGTTGTGTATGTGAGGGTTTTTAAAAAAGAGAAGCCAAATAAAAATGAAAAGTTCACACTGAAAAGGATGATATACGAATTTGAAAGCTTATGGAGGGGGGGGGGGGGAAGTCGAATAAAAAGGGGCAGGTTCTTCGGGTAAGGTTCAGCCTGCAAGGGCAGGTCAATATACGCGAATGACTGCACACCGAAGCAAGCAAACCAAGGCACGTCCTGGTATGTATAGGAAGAGAGGCATGTAAGGTGAAGGAAGGGAGCTGTGTTTATTTGGAAGATGGGCCGAGCCACAGCGAGTTGGCGAGTTGATTGTTGTCGATTGACTGTGCTGCTCGTCTGTGTGCCTCTCTCTCTCTCTCTCTCTCTCTCTCTCTCTTCCCGTCCCATCACATCGAGCATACCAACCTTTCTCCAGCTAAACACCACCCACCTACATTGTAGCGTGCACGCTCCCCCTTCCCAACCACAGAAGCGAAGAAAGAAAAAGAACCTATCTGGCTTGCCCGCCCCCTGACCGTGATGCTGCGAGCCATGGCCATTTCATCTGTTTCTATGTACCTTTCCACAGGTGGATGCCCTTTCTTTCTTGTCGTTCAGAGCTCTGCCATCTAGAGATACATAGCATAGAGAAAACCTCGTTTGCTCGGTATTTCCACTTGTTGTGACTAAGTGCTCTGTTTGCGCAGAGGGGGGGCGAATACAGTAGACTGTAGAGTAGGTGGGCAGATTTCCTGAGATATAAGCGTTTGCTGTCTTCGCTCTTTCCTGGGGAGGATGTGTGCGTGGGGAGGCCGGGGAAGGAGGCTTTTGTTGGATTGTAAGATGGTGTGTGTATGTGTGTGTGTGTGTGTGTGTATGTGTGTATGTGTGTGTGTATGGAGTCTGGACGACGTGTGAGATGAATTGGTTAGCTTTTTGTCGAAAAGGAGGCAAGTTCTATCTATCTATGTATCTAGATTCTGTAGATAGTTAGGTATGTACTACGTTTGCATGTTGTTCAATCTGGCTGAATCAGTCACTTGCTGTATATAAATGTAGTCAAGACTTAAAGTCTCAAGGGCACGCACTTCAATAGCAGGGCTTCTCGCGAGGGAATGTACCTCACGTTCTTGAATCATTTGTACAACCTTCCTATGGTACGTGTAACGTACGTTCACGTCCCTCTCGGATTAATTATACAAGCTAGGCCTTTTAGAATCACTCCATTCAGAAATACATCCCAAGTCTTACATTTATAAGATGATCAACTTCCTATGAAACACTTGCTTGCTTGTTGAATTTGCGAATGTACATCTCGTTCCTGCTGTATTACATATACATAATCTGTCCCCATAACACTCCGTATCCCCGTTTCCTATCCCGTCATCATCCAATCTGGCCTTTGATCCGCAACAAATTGCCCACTCATCAAGTTTTACATGGATGGTATCGTACATTGCCTCCAGAGAACTCATTGCTCATGATTCCTCGTTCTGATGCATGGTGCGTGGCGCCTTCCTCCAACTCACTCGCTGCCTATCGTGACAATCCATCGTAACAGCCTATACAGCCCATAGCACAGCTCATACTGACAGCGAACAATCATCAAGTAAAACAGCTTGAACACTGCTCAGTCCGTGGTGCTCCGCCCCCTCCTCCCTCTTCTCACAAGACGCCGAAGATGAGAACAATCCAACGAGCCTAACCAAACCAACCGGAGTGCGAAGAGAGTTGGATCTCCAAAAAAAAAAAAAGATGCATCGACGCAACTTCTCGGGGATGCCCGTCATATCCAGTGAGCTGTCCGTGTCCATGGGCTTCTTGTCGACCACCCGACTACCGAAAACATCGCAGCGACTTATTCGCCAGCGGCGATACCACGGTCCCAATACCCAGAGCGTTATCTCGTTCGAATGCCTGAATCTGTCTGCGGGGCCCTCGGGACGTACTCGCACAGAATACACAGATATATGTGCTTGGTATCGTGCGTCTACCCGTGCTTATACATTGTCCGTGAAGCCACATTTCGCATGAGTCGCTGCAGAAAAGGACACAGATTAGCGAATTCGACTTAGAAGGTGGCACAAGAAGGTGAGAGAGAGATGGGGAGATGCAAAAAAAAAAACAAAATGAAACAGCAATCAAGAGCACAAGGATGAGCACATACCACCGAACCATGTAGCTTCTTCTATCATCCATCTTATTGTTGTTGCACACGCAGCGCACACCGTACGACTCCGGACCGTAGCTGGACTCGGTCAGACTGGTTGGCGAGATGATTCCTCCCGGGAAACTGCCAAGTTTCGTAGCAGGGAGTGATTTTTGGAATCCTGACGTGCCAAAGCGCTGAGCTCGTCTTTTTCGATCCTCGACTACTCTTCGCAGCTCGCTCATGGCATTCCCAACGTTGTCAGACCTCTCATACAACACGGTCTCGGCTTCACTCTCCGGATCGTTGATCACATTGTTGTTCATGTGCTCGATCATACTCCTCGTCGGCCAGTGAACACTCGAGCTTGGAGATTTGCGAGGACCTGGCAGAGAAAAAGATGTGTTGAAGGAACTGTGACGACTCGGTATTATGATCGGCTCGTCATCCGTATCGTCTGAATCGTCTGAATCGTCGTTCTTGACTGATGAGCAATACCCCCGACCGAGTGCCACGTCTTGAGAGCTTCGAGTTCGGGCTGTCGGGGTCCTGTCGCCATCTACGGCTATTACTGTTCGAGCACGGCCACGATCATCAATCAACAGTCGAACATGTGGTCGTGGGCGTGTTTGTGGAGACGTTTCAGGGATTGACGCGAGGCTGGTCAAGCGCGACTGCCTTGTAAACGGAGAAGTTCTCTCCCCCCTGCGAGCTGTCGACTTGCTGCTGATCGGGGGCCCCAAATCACTTGCTGGTCTGGCCATGACAGAGTCCAAGAGTGGAAGAGAGACTCTTCTGGCAACGGTATTCGCTCTGCTATCGCAGGCACTTCGACCAAAACCTGGCCTTCCCAATGCCCTGACGGGTGAGCTGGCAGTTGCTCTGTCTGGACCGTAACGACCGTGATACCTGTTCCTGACCTCCCGACAGCTACTTGACCTGTAAACGCCTGGTGTCTGCGATTTTCCTGATTGAACGATTGCCGCCTCCGCAGAGCCCGACTGAAGAGGGCCACCAAACCCGGTATTTATGTCCGCGCACTGGCTCCGAGGACGATTGAATAGGAGACCGGGGTCAACTACATCACTGGCATTTGTCACGCCAAATGAACCGTCCATGCCCATCATAATTGGAGCATGTGTAGCTGGTACTGAGTGGCGGTTTATGTTGGTGTAGAGAGAACTGGATTTGGATGTGCTGAAAGAGAATGATGGCCGTAGTCCTCCTGACGGTCGTACGTTTTCCCGATTTGACGAGGGGCTGACACTTGGGTCTTGGAATAGCTGCGCTTCAGCATTCCAATCAAAGGATCCGGTATGACGATGTGACGTAGATGGCTGGAATAACTTGGTTGTATGTCCCGATGTCGTACCACCGGCATCTGGGCCCATGGACGTGGACAGATTCCAAAAATTGGGTTGTGTGATGGCTGGGGCTGACATGGGATAGCCTAACGTGTCGCCAACATTGCCCATAAAGGCTGTAATGTCCTGTTGCAGAGGATCGACAGGGTCTGCACGGCCGAAGCCTGCGTCGATCTGCATGCTTGGCTTTGGGGCAAGCGTGGGAACACCCTTTCGAGCTGTAGGTGGCGGGGAGATGATCTGTCTGATCTCTGTTTCGGTAATGGACCCTCGCCGAGCTCTTTTCGACGGCCTCGAAGCCTGGGTCAAGTCACAGCTCAGTTGGGGCCGGCGAGTTCTCTTCGTCCGGACGCTTTGCTGTATGACAGATGACGCCGATGAATCAGGGAATGGACAGGCGGAATCCACAGGAGACAGAGGAGCGCTCAAGTTGGATGAAGATTGTTCGACATGTGCTGTTATTTCGACGTCGAAGCTCTCAGCGGATAAGATGCGTTTGTGGCCGCGTTTGTAACCCAGAGACGACGTTGTTGAACAGCTAGCCGGGTCAAATTCAGGAAACGTGTCTCGTGTTCCTCGCAAATTGCCTGGGGTGTCGTTGAAGACGGAATACTCCTCGGCGAAGCGAGGAGTGAGTCCACCAGCCTCGGAAGCAGAGTCCTGATATGGGTTTGGGGGTTCGAAAATGGGACTTGAAAGTGCTGTAGACGTGGGAGTCTGTATCGGCGTAGGGGGCCGATCGCTAGGATCGCCAAAGCTACTATTAAAATGCATCCGGTTAGTCGGTTCCCATGTCAAGCTCTGCTCTGGGCGGTGGTGCAAAGTGGAGCTTTGAAAACTCAATATGTAGTGTAGTGGTGGTTCTCATGGGGCCGACGTACCTGGCGGCCAGATTATCCTCGCCCATAGCACCTCTGAAATGCAAATTACTCTATGTATGACAAAAGAAGGATATGCATAGCTTGAAAGGCACCAGGCTTGACGGATGGCCGGTGACGTGATGCAGATATAGGTGCGCGAAGCGTTGGTATATGCCCAACAGAAATATGCAGGCTAGCAGTGGCCTGTGCCTGGATCCAGCACAGTGAACGGCTGGCGTAGCGAGAGAGAAGGATGTTGACAATGGAGATTGCAACCGTTGCAGTCCTCGGTCGGCTGTGCAAGTATGTATCTAATGCGCAGCGAATACAAGAGCGGGAGACACAAATAGATCTTGACACTGACAGTCGGGCGACAAGCTAGGCGACAACTCGGGTGACAAACCGGACGGCGCACAATAATCGCACAACTGACAGGTCATCAGAAGCGCTCCAGTAACAAGAAGAATGAGATTAGCAGCAGAAGATGATGATGACTGGATGCCAGACAACTGGTGAAGGGCAGAACTGTTTCGTCAGCGGGTTGCAGAGGCAGTACTCCTGATATGTACCTACATACTCCGTACATAGGTACATGGCTACATTTGTGGGAAAGTCATGGGAGAAACGGACTTTGCCTGCCGGACGACAAGGGGCGCGCCACCCCCGCTTGCTATGTACTGTACGGAGTAGTAGGTACATATGCACTCAAACAGATTCGAGCGAAGGGAGCAGAAATGCAAGCTGTCGTGCAGTAGGTAGTTGTAATGTATGCTCGTATGTATGCAGCTACGTCAAGGGCCCTCAACTTTCAGGGCACACGAGGACAAAGCCAGGGGCGGACTAGCTGAAGATAGAGGTTGCCACCTACCTGAATAGGAGAAGGCAAATGCGAAACGATGGGGGCGCAAAGGTGAGGGAGACTACGGACTGGAAACCAGCGCTCAGCTCCGGCGCATAGCCTGAGGTCGGCCTGAGGTCGGCCGGCGGCATGAAGGTGATGATCATTGATCTGGTACATACAATGCACTTACCGAGTGGAGCACTCCGTACATAGCTTGCCTTTGGCTTGAGCTGGCCTATTGCCTGTTTTCCTCTTCCTCTTTCCTTTTTTTTCTTCTCTTTTCTTTTCTTTTTTTCTTCTTCTTCTATCTGGGCAAGACAACGGCCAACAAGCGACCAGTGCATCACATGCGCCCAAAAGCAAGGGACCCATCCATGATCCGAGAAAAGGGCGGAGGCGTCGTCGACAATTGGCCCGGATCAGGTTCCCGGGGACTTCTGCGGCCCCAGCACTTGTCCTTGACAAAATCACAAAATCGCAAATCACAACTCATGCAACTACATACTTTGTATTTAGCAACAGCTTGCTGATACTCTCTGAATCTCTGACGTCCTCTGATCGCAGACAATGATGGTGTACCTAGTTGTAGGTACATAGCTTGGGGACTCGCCCCTTGGCAGATATGTACACAAGTACACAACAGGGATGGAAACAAGACCCTTGACAGCCACAATTCCCGCCTATCGAATTGGATCTGGAACGTGGGCATCTTCCGTTGCTCCATGCGAATTACATACGGAAATACGGTTCCTGTGCCTGAGGCTTAGCTCGGATAGTTTTGTGGGGCTTAGCCTCGTGCATCCTGCCGTTTGACAAGGAGCTCACAAGCGCTTGTGGTATCGGGTGGAACCCAAGAGGCAGCCAAATATGTAACGCCAATTTGTGCATCTAATTCGTACGTATAGCGTCTGGGCTGTCTAGAAATTATTTATATACACTCTGCATGCTCAGGATGATGTGATATGTGATGCGACGACGACATCTTGACATGATCGCGCGGGCGCAGGACTGCTCAGTGAGTTAGTTGAAGCTTGAATCGCACCAAATAGGGGAAAACTTACCCCACCAAGGGGCCGTTCAAATTTGCTATGTACTCCGTACCGAACACGAATATGTACACAGCCGCTACGTTCCTCTCTCTGTCGCATCATCCTCCTCCCTTCGATGCACCGTTGCAAAGAACAACAGAGCACATGTTTCATTGCATCACCGCCAGCTCCATTCGCGCGCACATAGTCCGGCCTTTACTCCGTACATATGCTCTGTCACCCTCTTTCCGACCACTCACTCGCGAAGCAGGCATATCAGAAGTTCAGAAGTTCAGAAACCCATGTCGAGACGTTGGGGTTACATACCCGCGATTATACGGATTCTGTCATCGACAGGATTCTACCGAAATGGGGAAATTAGTCCCGCCTTCGGACATTATACCCCCTACCCAACTCTTTTCCCACCAGATTACGGATACAAAAAGAGTATGTAGATCTCGATCAGTTTGCGCTAATTACTTCCCATGTCCTTCATGGTGTGATGCGGTAATGTCATTCATTGTTGTTGTACGTACAGGGCGTGGGGTCATGACTACATACTTTCAAAGCGCACGCACCTATATCTTCGTTCCTGACCTAATTGCATGCTTAATCTGACTCGAGCTGACTTTATTCATAAATATATGTACTTACTACCCGCCGACCACGACTGGCCCATGTTTGCCAACTCGGACAGTTAGTTACATTTCTTCCAATCAGCATTCGCTCCGGAACCAAGAAGTCATGTTCCAGAAGCTCCAAATCAGCACGTCAAAGCTTTGCATCACGATGGAACACCAACCTCGTGGCTGAAGTGGCCAAAAATTGATTCGTCGAGAATTGCAGGACGACTCGCGATAATGTTGCCTTGCCATGAGGGGTACATTTCCCACTCGGACAGGGAGACTCGGTTCCATTCCAGAGCACCTTGGCGCCGATCAGTTGGAAGTTGGAACTCGGGCCAGGGCAGGGGAGCCGTAATACTTCCAGATTGGCTTGACAAAGTAACCTTGAGACGGCGGCAAATGAGTTGTCTCTCCCTTTTAAATGGCTCAGTCATACATACGTGTATACGGAGTACATACATTGAGGTTTCTGTCTCTATTCCCGCTAAGGTAGTTGTGCATTCATGTGCGCAATGCACAGCTGTTTGACGTTACATCACATAATAAGGCACCTTTTTTTTTCTCAAACATACTCTAACGCATGATAAAGCCCCAGCCTCCCCAAAACGTTTTTTCTTGAGGAATATCCCGTTCCGGTTTGTCTCTGGCATCAAATCAGAGTGGCTCAGAAAAAGCCCGCACAACAAGGCCTCAGCAAACGTCGGGCACACAACATGTGTCTCGAACAACGGGAAATGACCCGGTCCGTGGAACGTAGCCCGCTCGGTGAAGGGGTTTAACGTACGAGGCGAGGGCTTTGTTCGAATTCCAAGTCACACACGAATAATAGCCGAGCGGCTACACATAGTTGTACTAACATTCGAGCAATGAAACGGGTCGTTGTGCAATGGTATTGTCGCATGAAGCTCGCGCTTACTTGGCCGGGATGATTGGCTGCCCGTTGCGCGCAACCGCCTGTTCAAGCACATCAGGCCCAAATTTCTTGGAGCAGGAAACAACAAAGCGAAGCGAAGCGCTCGTGACCGTGTCCATTTCCTATTTTCTCAAGATCCCCGTGCTTATTTCGCCCTGTGTCTTTCGAAAATCGTCGCTGTGAAGCTGTCTCAGGAACGCGCCAGCATGTCCACTAGCATTTCGTGCGTGCTTCCACTAGGTAGCGTTTCGTGTGAGTATTTCCAGCGCTGCATCTATCCTTATCCGCTCATGTTGGGTATCGTCTCGCGGTTCCGTCGGGCAGAGCAGAGGCCTCAGACCCCTACCGTTCTACGAGTAACTACGGGGTATGGACTTGGGTACGTCCCCGGTAGGTGCCCATGGACGTTTTCTTACGAGGGTGATGAAATAGGTAAGTCTTGGAACAAGGGTGCATTACCCCTGTCTATTTTCACTTTTGGCGCCGGGAATAAGATCGAGAATACCGTTGGGCAACGACAGACTCCAGAGTGTGTGTGTATGTATGTACATATGTACATGGATATGTACAAACATACCAAGGGAGTTTGCCCAAGGAATTGGCCTTGGGAAGTGTTGGAACTTGGGTGTGCGAGGGGCAGAACGCATAGACAAATTGCACGCGGCAGCTTGCTCTTCATCCATGGGCATGATCCAACAAATTGTCTGTTGTATGCAATCGAGACAATATATGCAATCTACGGTCTACCAAGGAAACTGGTTTGTCCCCTATTGGGCCTTGAACGTTTCTGAACGGGTAAGAAAAAAAGGCATCAGCACTTGTCAATAGCACAGGCAGTCAGAAATCAAATGAGCCACTTCAGTAATGCAAGTTTATTTGCTTTGATGCGACGTGCCAATACGCCAAAATGCCCGCTCCGATCAATGAGGAATTCCATGCATGATCCGAACCCGATGCCCCCATGCCCCGATGCCCCAATGCATCCATGATCCCCAAGTCCCAGCGCCATCCTTTTACCCCCGAGCGCAAGTCATGATGCTCGATGAAATGACATCTCATTATTTCGCGTGCAGGCTGTACTATAGCAATAGGGGTCCGGACTCCGGGGAAAACCCCCACAGGATCCCCTACGAGTATCATCACACAATAGAAGAAGAAACAAGACAGAGTGGGGGAAAAGAAGAGGGAAACATAAAAATATAAAAGAATAATGTAATGGAGAACGGAAAAAGGGAAAGCAGACGCAGAAAGCAAAGAGAAAAGGCAAAATACCCTAGTAGCCAGAGGCGAGGCTCAATCAAGTTCCACCAGCTTTCGGTAAGTAAGTCGCAAGTATAAACGCTACATAGTACAAGCTCGTGCATGCTTTGTGTGTGAATTTGTGACAGCAGCAGCAGAAAGAAGACACGGAAGTAAGTACGCTAGTACTACATAATCTCTAGCGAAGACATGATGGCATACACGAAGCAAGCGACGTAGAAAAAGAACAAGAAGGAAGAAAAAGACATACGACATGACCAGGAAAAAAACAAGTAATGGCGTGACACAATCTGTTACAGACACATCCAGATAAGAAAGGACAAGATGATCAAAAAGGGGGGAGTGAGAAGAGAGTAGAGAGGCAGAGGGCACAAGCATAATCGCAGGTAGTTCTTGTCACGACAAACCTATCGAGTTTGCGACAATCTACCCGTTTTGACGAAGCACCGCAGGTACCCTTTTATGTGCCCATTCGTCCAAAATCATATAACGTGAGTCGTGGCTGGAGAAGGAAATGGTGTTTCGAGAATCGTTTTCTCGATTGGTCGTAAGAACATCATGACTTTGTTCCTCCTTCCATCTCGTTGGTATTTTGCATACAGGTGGAGGAGAGACGGATGAGGCGCCCAAGACATGCCCGTGATCATTAAAAATAAAGCAAACCGCAAAACATAAACTGGGAAGTCGAAAAGCCGGTCTAGTTGAAATCAAATTGCCCATCATGGACGCTGGTGCTGAAATGCAGGTTGCGAAGCCGGATAGTCGTAAGGCACAGATGCTGGCACAGCTCATTGAAACTCCTGCTGGGTAGGCATTTGATACACTTGGTTCTGTAAGGGCATAACGTTGAGTTGGAGCTGGGGCGCTGGCATCGTGACTGGCGTATTGAGGCCGGATGCCGGGTTCATAACTTTAGGGAGGACGGGCGTGTGTGGCGCAGGAGCTTCCATCTTGGGTCGATCACCTTGTATCGCCAAAGTCCTGTTGCAATGGGTCTCTCGACGTCGTTTGGGGGTATCCTTGACCTTTTGGTGGGTATGACACTATCAAGACAGTGTGTGTTAGTTTTCGAATATCTTTTCCGCATTCCCTTTCAAGACTCGTGAGGGACCTGACAGAAGAGCTTAAGAATCAGGAAGACGACATTGACTTACTTTGTACGCATGCCGAAACCAAGTTGTGCCCTTTTTCTTGCTACTGACTAGCGGTATCCAGTCAGTGCAGCTACCACAAAGCCCCTCCCAGACATCTGGATTACCGTCCATACGTCGAGTTTCAAGAGGCTCTTCAAATGGACTGCCAGTCGCGGCACTGATACCATGCGTGAATGATTTGTCGTACCAAAAAGCCGAGTTTTTCAGGACTAGCCACCTCCCTGGCTTACAGATGCCACACCATCCCTCACGCTTGTTTCCATGCCCTCGCACCCATCTGGGAGTATACAGGTCGCCTTCAAATCGCAAGTCTTGCTCGTATGGAACCAAACTCGGATCTGATGGTTTCATATCTTCTTCAGGTGGGGGAATCTGTTCTTCTTGCAAAGCGGCGTACAGATCGGGAGGATCTGACAAGTCGGTGTAGTGGCCATGTAGAGTGTGAGCGTCGCCATTGCTCTGTAACATCTTGAAGAGCCCTTGAGACGGCAAAGGAGGCGGTTGCTCAAACATGCTCTGATGAGCCATTTGCGGCGGTAGTATCATGCCATGGTGCGACATCACAGACTGACCAGGTAAATAGTAAGAATGATGCTGCTGGTGAGAGTATGGATGTTGATTCTGATGGCCGTGAAAGCCGCCCATATGGAAAGAGGTCGGGCCCGATGACATCGGCGGGTAATGTTGGAGGGACATCCGCTGGCTTGCTCCGTAAGCCTGCCCATGGTGATGGTAGACTAGAGGAGTATATTGCCGGTTTTGCATAGATGTGTAGGATCCAGTTGACCATCGTTGGGTTTCGTGACCGTCAATGGTATACGGCGCCGATCGAACGCTGGGTCGAGGAGAAGGTGACGCGTGACCCCGACTTTGAGCTCGAACCTGATCATGTCGACTGTGAGGATTACCCCCGGGCGAAGCTACCGGGGAGAGATGAATAGACGACATGAGTGATGTTCGATTCGAGGTGGGCAAGTAGTCTGTTGCGTAAGACGGAGCCTCCGACATGTTGGCGGGAAAATCATCATAGGTCGAAGGAATGTCGGATAAAGGCTCAGAGCCGGATACGGCCAATGAAGAGCCTGAAAATCGCCGTTTGTCCATCCCAGCCTCCAAAACCAAACCACTCGCTTCTCGTTCTTGATTGGAAAATCTCAAATCAATTACCGGTACACCTTCATCCGTGGTGTAAGCTTGACCGATCGGACTCTCTG
Source organism: Claviceps monticola (assembly GCA_018360055.1). Taxonomy (NCBI): domain Eukaryota; kingdom Fungi; phylum Ascomycota; class Sordariomycetes; order Hypocreales; family Clavicipitaceae; genus Claviceps; species Claviceps monticola. The sequence goes on from SRPP01000026.1 coordinate 24,946, forward strand.
TGTCCAAGCCTTGGTAGTCGAGAACCTCACCACAGGAGGGTGAAGTCCAAGAAGCTAGAAGGAACATAGTCAGCTTTACACGAATCAATTCTCGACTCGCCAGAGTTTGTGCTCACCTGCGGAAGGAAGGAGATCTCGAGATGCAGATGTTGGTTGCGAAGTGGCCGGGTCCAAGGGCTGATGCATCGGCATACCACCCCACGAGGATATGTGATGTGAAGTATCTCCCAAACCGTATGAAAAGCCGGTTTGAATCAATCCTGGCCTTTTTCGAGGTTGTGAAGTTGGAGGGCTCGGCAAAATGGTTCCACCAAATAACGATCCGTCGTTTGCATGTGCGGTATGGGCGCTCATATCCAGTCTCGAGCAACAGCAAGCAACCCTTGGAGGATACCTAGGTCCAGCGTGCTGTGGCTTGAAAAGACCAAGGGACCAGGATGGTTCAGCGAGATTCGAGGCGAGGCTACGATTATCAAGCGTCGTCGGCGACTAGCCGAAAGTTTTGGGCGACGAAATCGTCTCGATGCGCTGGCTGGCTTCCAGGAAACGTGGGCGGTCCGAGTTGAAAATAAATGAGAAAATGGCCCGACAATGCTTTCGGTTTACTGCCTGAAAAAAGGTCGTAAAGTCAGTTTGCGCCTGAAGGCCCAATATCAACAGGCATTCTTCAGTCGTCGGGCATAGTATCATTGTCCCATACGACTTCGATAATCTGCCATAGCGTGAATTTGGATGGAACTGTTTGATAGAGAAGAGACCTACCAGACGAGTGAAGAGAATGGAGCTTCTTGGTTATGGAATCACAAGAACTTTGAACGGCTTTAGCCTTTCAGTTATCGATAGAGCAAAACCTGGTCGTTGATATGTACGTTGACTGATGGCGGGGTACTGTAAACGAATGACTGATCGAAAGAGACAAGGCTGCAACTAATGTATGACGTGCCGATCGTTTAGAGAAAAGAAATGTATAGCCTCAGCAAATTTCCTCGTGATGCGAGTCGTGACAATGGGGTCTGTTTGTTCGTGAGGCGTATTGGTCGTCCACTGCTGTGTGTATATATGCTGTCGAAGTGAGAGACTTGAAAGAAGGGAAAGGAAGAGACAGCTACGTTCATTTGTTATGGAAGGCTTGGCGCGGATATAGACTAAAGACAGAGGTAACTCCAAGCTGTAGTCCAAGCTGAACTCGGACTTGGCGAAGACGAAAGAGAAAGATGCGCCTCATATGAGGCTTGTCAAAAGACTTGTCGAAGATGGCAAGGACAGGGGCCAACGCCCACAACTTAATCATCCGACAGGCACGACAAGAAGGCGGGTCCAAGGGAATAGGTGTGCTTCTCTGTGGAGGGAGTACAGAGAAACACGCACTGGAGGGACCGGGAAGTCGAAGAGTCAGAAAGAGGTGTGGGAAGCTCTTAGGATGGACAGGCATATGGGCCAGACCGCAAACGCCGCCGAGATGAAATTGTGTCTCGAGTAGGTGCTGTGTTTGAGCTTGAGGCGTGTGTATTAGACGGGGTTTGAAAGATAAGCCCTACGGCAACTCTCTCTGCCCATCCTCGCCGAGCTTGGCCACTGGTAACAACGAACGACATGATTTATGGAGAGATGAGCGTCTCTGGCCTGGTAGCAGCGCTTCCGGGAAGACACAAACAGTATGTACGCGTCTACAAGTCGTGACAGTGTGTCATAGAGAGGGAGAGAGAGCGGAAGGGGGGGGGGGGGTTGTGATTCCTTAGAGACCACGGAGAAGGCCCAATGTCACGGCCGACTCATTCATCCAAACTTCCTTCGAGCTAACATAGTCAGGCACGCAAGACAGTAGCAGGACAGCCGGCGACACCAGCTCGCCAACGTGTAAACTGGGGTGACTTTTGTTGATTTAGACTAGGGAGGCGTTAACCCGTAGGTAATTCCACCCCCTTCTCTGATCTTGGCCAAGCGTGAGCGAGGATGAACGCGGCGTACAAGTATCGAATGAGTGGAAGAGAGGGCCGCTGGGCATCTGTAGGCAGGGTACAGCTACTGTCGCGGAACATTGAAAGGGGATCCGTCGATTCGTGACGCCGAGCCCCCAAGCTGCCAGGCCGGTCTTCCAGACTTGGTGGGAAGCTCGTTGGAGCAAGTGGGATCAAGGTGGGCTCAAAGGTGGATTTGGGCTATACTTGGGCGCACGTCCAGAGCAGGTAGCCTGTCTGGGCCTTGTTGGGGAGCCAGCCGCCCCAAGGATGCACGCAGGACAGCGACAACGAGGACGACGAGGACGACGAGGACGACGAGGACGACGAGGACGACGAGGACGACGAGGACGAACAACGACGACAACGATGGACCAAGGCAGCAATCTCTTCCGGCGCAGTTGGCTGCCAGATGCTTCGTGCTGCACATGGAGATGCAGAATACAGCTAGCAAGCCCCGTCTGGGGGTGGACGGGGCCCTGATCCTAGACACCCCAACTGGGTTGACGGATTCGAGGATTCCATGGAGACGAGCCAGGGTCCAGGGTTGAGGACATTATAATCAAGTCAGAAGTCGCAGCACAGGAGAATCCTTTTTCTACTCCCCAACCCCTTCTCCGCTTTGCTGTATGGCTGACTTGCTGTCTGTCTGGCTGGCTGGCTGGCTGGCTGGATGATTTGGTGGATGGATGGGTTGCCGCGGCGAAGGCCGTCGCCCGTGATTACGGAGGAGGACGGGGTCGTGCGATTGAGCGGGTAGGGTCCGTGAGCAGTTGCAGAAGGATGCATGTGGTGATGGCTGGACGTTGAAAACTGGACACGCACTACTCCAGAGCTTGAGAGTACAGAGTACAGACTACTACTCCGTACAGAGTAATAAATAATAAGTACGAATGATAGACGGATCGAGTGGTCGACAGTCGTTGACAGTGGTTCCATGCCATGTTGGACTGGGCAGGCGCCACCCCTGGCCTTGGCCCGCCCTGGGTCTACTGCCTGCCTATTCGACGTTCGGCAGGTTGGACTAGCGACCAACTCTCGATGTCCTCATTCCCGGCGGGGAGTTACCGCATATGCCATGCCACGCACGTCCACCAGGACCCAGAAATAGCCACAGCCCGAGCCTGTGACTGCCCAAGTGCCTGCAGTGGCTACAGTGGCAGGAAACCTCGTTCAAGACACGCACGTAGTTGTAGGTAGGTACTGTATGTATGTAGCCAGACACGGTCACATTCGCAGAGGCACAGAGGCACAGAGGCACAGAGGCACAGAGGCACAGAGGCACAGAGGCACAAACAGATACAACACTTGCACAGACGAGACTCACCGGCGCGTCTGTTGGAGTTCAACCGACACGTCGTGTACGGAGTACATAGTTAGATATAACGAAGCCATCTGATCGATGCGCCCATTGGCCTCTGCTCAGTGCTTTCGCACCCTCCTCATCTCCTACCTAACCCTCTTCTGCGTGGAAGGAGTCAAAGCCGCACTAGGGTGAGACGTCGCCGGAATGATGAATCTTCTTGACTTGATATGGGGTCTGGTCGTCGACTCTGTAACATGCAGCTGACCAATCAGCTGTAGCACTGAAGTCACGGCCAAACTGCTCTCATCCTCCCAGCCACAACTTTGCAAATGTGTTTCCGCCAAGATACAACTTTCGCATGGCATCAGTGAAAATGATCGTTACCGAATCATTTTTTCCCGTCTTCTTCGCTTTCCAGGCGTGGCGTTTGTCGATGAGATGAGTGAGAGCAAGGGGCTCTTGCCTGCATGATAAACACCCTCTTCTCAAGTCTGCTTGTATCAATACCTGTCGCCTACAGTAGACTACTGTAGCTCTGGCCCTTCTGGCCCGTAGGGGTATGTATTGTACGTACTCTGTACTTGAGCAGAACTTTTTTAGAAGGCACGGACTCGACCTCCAGGAACCCCCGATGATGCAGCTCATCGCCCCGCCCTGGGTCGTATGTATCTTACTGCCACGATACGCTAAAAACGGCCGTTGTGAAACCCATGCGCTTACCAGGTACGCCGTCCTCTCGCTCTTACGGGCCTTGATTCCACAGATTTGTCCCGGTATGTACTCACCGGCATCGTCACCGCGCCACATTCCGGGCGAAGACTTGGTCGAGAGAAAACACCACGGAATCTCGCGGTTTTGGTGTTTTGGTATTTTGGTGTTTCCGTCGATCCGTCTTTGGCACAACACAACACAGACATTGTGCCAGAATACCACTCTTGAGTGAACAACACGTGAGTCACTAACAAGTGATGGATGACCTGTCGATTTTCGGAGGACACTGGGCTGATTTAGGCTTATTCCTCTGGTTGCTTTGCTTCCACACTCAAGACTTGACCACCTTACGACTTCATCTACGAGTAAACCCTTTGCTTGGTTTTTGTACACAACATTCGGCCCACTGCATAACGCATCGGCTCTGCAATTCAGAGACGGTTGCATAGGTTCGGGATCGTCAAATGGATTACGTGTCGTGTTCCATGACCGCAACGTTCAGGAAGCAGGTCATATAAACCGGCAAAGTATTGATGCTGAGGGAACACAGTTGCTCGTATGGCGCTTGCGAATGACGTTTCAAGGTTCCGTAACCTGTCGGGGACTAAATTGGGATGAGGCCGTGACTGCTCCTTCGGGACAGCAGACAAAGAATCCGGACAGAATCCTGACACATGATCAATCTTCATTCTCTGACTATGAACTAACCGCTGTTTGACGCGCTCATGTCCTTTCATAGTGGTGACGCGGACGACATACGGAGTACGGGTTCGGACATGCTAGTACAAAAGACAGTCGACAACAACACAGTGAGAAACCTCGTGCTGTACATGTATGTACATGCTGTGATGCAGTACTGGATCAGGCAGATCGGTACCCTCATGACTCAGGTGAGCTGATTTTGCCAAAGACCGTTTGTTGCCCAACTTGGTCCTGAAAGTCTCAATCGAAAAGGAAAAAAAAGTCCTCTCGATGACTCGATGATCGCCCCCGCAGCTCATGTAGCGAAATTTGTGGGCGAAATTGGCCGCGAATGCTCGTCGGATACAGGCTCAGGTACACCAAGGTCCAGTGCTCTTGGAACGGTTCGGTGCACAGAGAAACATGGACACATCAGAATGCACAAAGCAACGTGGCTCCATTCGGAGACTGCCGCGGGCCTTGGGTGGATCTGACACGAGATCAGGAGCAGGATCTGGCAGCGGCGCAGCGAATACCTTGCCACCAGAGGATGGAAAGAGGTGAAACGCAAGAGAAAAGGCAATGTCAAGGAGATACATACAGGCAAAAACGTGGAAAGGCAATTGAATAGGTAACTATGTACTCCGTAGAACGGTTACATACTTCGTAGACGACAATGCTGGCTGCCCAAATGGTCAGACAACATGAGCTATCCATGGTCTCTCCTCACGTGAAAGAAGCGACGTCACCTCACATGAGGGCTTGGCCTATCAACGTCTGCCGGCTAATGGACGGCTGCGGTAACGCAGTGGTAGCATCCAATGAGCATCTCGTAAACACGGCCCACTTGGAAGTTGGACGACAAGGAAAAATGGGCCAAGCGAAACGGCTCACATTGTACCTGATGTTACCTGATGTGACGCGGCCGGTCAGGCGAGCTGGAGCAGCAAAGCCAAACGATTACATACATCTCTTTTTTTTCGAATCCATGTTTTTGCGTCCATGAAGACGTCTGCAGTATCCTGGCCATGGATCTGAATACAATCGCCCAGCTGCACGGGGAAATGGCTAATCAATAAGCTCTTTTTCCTTCCGGGTGAGGATAATCAATCCATCCGCATGAGCCGGCGACACCAGCTCCGATCTCGGCTAGAGGGGGAGGGGTTACGACGACAATCACGAGACGTATTTATTCAGGGCTGCCATCTGCGGGCACTCGAGCCGCATCGCAAACCATTCCTCTTGCACCAAAGCACCAAAGACTACCGCTTTTTACGTTTGTCTTCCACCATGACTGAGCACAACATTGTGGTTTTTGCCGGCGATCACTGCGGCCCCGAGGTACGTCACAGCTCGCCTCGATTCCCGTCTCTGGATCCGACTCGAGAGGCAAAGCATCAGGCTAATGCGGTGGGCATCTCGACAGGTCGTTGCCGAAGGTATCAAGGTATGTTCACCACCATTCTCCCCGTGAGCCACGCCGTGGCGCGGCGCGCCAGATTGGCAACAGAACGGAACGGGTTTATCCTTGCCCAACGGTGTTAGGGCACGGTCGCTAGTCATAGCAGCTAACATGAGTTGTCCTTGCGGCAACAAACAAGGTCCTCCGTGCCATTGAGCAACATAGAGCAAGTGTTGGCAAATTCAATCTAGTCGAGAAATTGCTCGGCGGTGTAAGTTCATTCGCTGCGCGTCCCCCTTCTTGCCCGATATTTACCCCCAGTACTAGTCTTTTCGTCGCATTGTGTGGATGTTCAAGGTCCGAGTCATATCACGCTGACACACACCCTTGTCGCTTCTCAGTGCTCCATCGACGCCACAGGCAGCCCTCTTACGGACGAAGCGCTCGACGCCGCCAAATCCGCAGATGCCGTCCTTCTCGGTGCCATCGGCGGCCCTAAATGGGGCACTGGTGCTGTTCGACCAGAGCAGGGATTGCTCAAGTTGCGCAAAGAAATGGGAACTTACGGGAACCTGCGCCCCTGCTTTTTCGCCTCAGACGCCCTGGTGGACTCATCGCCCCTCAAAGCGGAGGTCTGCCGCGGTACCGATATCGTCATTGTCCGCGAGCTGACTGGCGGAATCTACTTTGGAGATCGACAGGAAGACGATGGCTCCGGCACCGCCTGGGATACGGAGCCCTACTCTCGTCCCGAGATTGAGCGTGTGGCCCGATTGGCCGGGTTTTTGGCCCGCGGCCGTGGAGACAAGATAGTTTGGTCTTTGGACAAGGCCAATGTCCTGGCCACCAGTCGCTTGTGGCGAAAGGTCATGACGGAGACGTTTGAGAATGAATTTCCCGAATTGAAGATTGAGCATCAACTCATTGATAGTGCGGCCATGATCTTGGTCAAGAACCCACGGGGCCTAAATGGAGTGGTTGTCACAAGCAACTTGTTCGGTGATATTATTAGCGACGAAGCCAGTGTTATTCCCGGTAGTATTGGCCTCCTCCCCAGTGCGAGCTTGAGTGGTATTCCGGACGGAAAGGGCAAATGTAACGGCATTTACGAGCCCATCCACGGTGAGTTCATCCATGCTCATAATTTCCTTTGCTGAATTCCTCGGGCCTTGCCATTGAACTGGCGAATTATGTCGATGTAAACACTCAACATCATCAGGCGAACTGGGCTTGTCGTTTGATCAAGAGACCCTCTACCGGTCAAAAAAGGAGGCCGAAATTTGAGGAGTCAACATGCTGATTATTACATGATGCAGGCTCTGCCCCCGACATCTCCGGCAAGGGAATTGTCAACCCCATCGGGACAATTTTGTCAGTCGCTATGATGCTACGATACTCGCTCAATCTCCCAGAGGAGGCCAAGGCCGTGGAAGCTGCCGTTAAGGCCGCCATTGACGGCGGGCTGAGAACGAAGGACATGGGCGGAAGTGCCGGCACTGAGGAAGTTGGCGACGAAGTAGCGAAGCACCTGACAACGATTTTGACTAAGCCCTAGACCCGATGTGGAATTGCTTCCTTTTTTTCGTTTTCAAGTCTTCTGGAAGCCGTTGCGCTTTCAAGCCGGGATTGGGCGATTAAGGCCAGGATTCAAAGAGCCAGAAGCAGAAAATCGGCGCTGCGGATCAAGATATTAGTGCATGCCGGGCACGGCCTGGAGACTACAAGAAGAAGAGAAACCGTCAATTATTACCCAAATAGGCAACAAGTGCCTTCGGGGTACATACGTGAATGGTACCATGACTGTGTCATGCATCGGCCCAAGACGATAGCGATCCGGATGTTCCTGAAGGGGGGAAAGAAAAGCGGGCCAAAAAGCCAGGCAGCCTGATACTGAGGGTCATCCCTCCCTGGTCTAGCGCAAGATGTCATTCACCAGCCTTAATACCGTACAGCACGTATGGCAGGGGGTCGCGCGCCGGCCTAGCAAGCCTTGGCAGCACTACGACTCTCCATCTAGATTGGCGAGGAAATCAAAATGGGATTGAGCGAGTTAGAGTTAGAGTCAGACGAGGATCAAGGCTTCTCCACACAATTACCTAGAGGCTAGGTACGTAGGTACCTTGTAGTCAAAGTGGATGTCGTTGAGGCAGGTGTACATGAAAATACACACACGTTGCACAAACCCAGCACTCGACGCTTGAAGTGGAACGATGCAAGCATCTTATTCTCCTGGGATGGATAGAAGAGCGATGACCTCGTTATGAATCACAAGAGCACGAAATAAAAGGGCCGGCGAGGCCTTCTTCTTCCACCTTTTCTTGGTGTGCATAAAGTACATACATACATACTTCGTACATATGAGCATATGCACGGAGTAGATACATACATAGGTACATGCAATTGGATATTTAGACCCCTGTCCCCCCTTCTTTTTTTCGGGGCACACCAATCCGTGAATACCTAGGGTATTTCAATTTGTCGAACAACAGGGAAGCGCCCGCAATGCCATTTCCGCACACAAAGACTTGTTTTTTACACGTGGGGAAGAACACCAGACGATTTTAACCCGAGCCCTTCCCCCAAGACCGGTCACCAAAAAAAAAAAAGAAAAAAAAAAGAAAAAAGGGTCTTGGGGTTGATTTGCGTGACGCTGTTTGCAGGTGAAATTGCTCAGCTTCTAAAGTTCTACGACTTAGCTTCTACTTGGTGGCATGCACTCCTTGGTTTGGTTTCTAGTGCTTCATTTCACTCCCCGACACTTGGTCGCTCATTCAGTCTCGTTGTTACTATATCAAGGCAACGCATGGGAAGGAGATCAATCATTGCAATGAGGATGAGTGAGTTTATGTCTATGTACATGTGTCACTGTGAAAGACTCGAATCGATCATCACAGAAGCCTCTGCGCCATGTACATGAGAACTTGGACGAGACTACAAAGTCAATCATGTCATGATAGGGGGCATTGTGTCAATAAACAATCTCCAATCTCGTACTTCCTTCCATACTTCCGTACACACAAACTGAAGCCCTCAATATCACAAATTGGAGAATCAAAACTTTTACCCTTCTCTCAACGCAGACTGCAGTCAACATCCGCCCAGCGAAAATAGATCCTCACTTTAGTCTTGAGTCTTGAGTCTTGACCCCAGAAGAGCTTCTTCTGCTTCATATCCTCACCCTAGCCTTAATCAAGCAAAGCTTCAATTTCGTCCCGCAAATCAGCGAGATACTTTCCCAGACTCTCTTCCTTGGTCTTGACCGCTCGGTACGAAACGTCCACGACATCCGAAAACATGGACTTGCCATTCACCGCGCAATCCTCCATAGCCACTCCCCCACCCGTGCTGTTCTTCTGGACCTGACCGTTCGCTAGAGCAGGATCCAGCGAAGACGTGGCCGCGCGGAGACGCGCCAGAAACTCCTCAGCCAGCTGGATCGTGAGAGACATTTGCAGAGATGGGGACGGATCTACGGCAAAGGAGCCAATCTGCACCTCGGGGAGTCTCCAGAAGCGAAACGCTGCTTCGGCGTCTGCTTCCAGGAGCTCTGTGCGCACGAGGCTAAACACTTTCTTGAACATGTCAAGAAGGCGCACGTAGGTCGACAGGACAAACATGGAGTTTCCCGGATCGGAACTATCCATGCGCGGTGTCACGGAGTCTTTTTCGCCGCAGATGCCATCTAGCACGTCGGCGACTCGGCGTGTGAGCTTGAACATCTCGTCAATGGGGAAACCTTGGATTGGGAATCCCTCATCGCCTGCGCCGTCATACACCTGTATGTTGCATCGCGCTGTTGCCAACTGGGGCAAGACAGACGCCAAGTCTAGAAGACGGGAGTTGATTTCGTTTAGTTGCGACATCCAGTGAATATTGGACGAGGTCCCTTTGTTTGCAATGGCGTTGAGTAATCGACGTAGGGCAATCTTCTTGGGCTTGTTGCGCAGCTGTGATCGACGCCGCTTGTCCACGTGGTCACTGCGGCTCGAATCAGCGTTTCGCAGGCCTGCAATGGGAAGATCCGTGGGAAATGGGCTTCTTTTCGAAGAGGATACAGCCGGAAGAGTTGGCTGAGGCGTGGGATGGAATATTTCGGCCGTTGGGTTCAGGGACTGCTCCCAGTGTTCAGGAAACGACGACACGGATTGGAATGCCTCCACCACTGTGCTGGTGACAGCTCCTGGCTGTTGTTGTGCTAGCGGCCCGTGAGACGGGGGGGTGAAGTAACCCAAATGTCCAAGGCGAGCAAAGTCGAATTCTGCCGTGTCCAGAGATGTTTCCACTAGGCTCACACACGAGTCGTTCAACCTAGTCTGCTCTGCTGAGGCAAGGATCGGAAGAGCTTTGGAAAGTGCCATGTCAGAACTCAGACCCAATCATCAAAATGACAAATACAGAGTCTAAGCCATCGAAATGGTTTCTGATGCACATACCTTGTTGTTCAAGAACAAGACTTCGCTCGTTAGAGGTTCTCCGCCTTTTCGGTGAGCGCCGGCCGATGGGGGGCTGACTTCCCACCACAGGGTTCTGAACCGGGCGTGCCTGAGACTGTGTCTGGGACTGTGAGTGATGTCTTTGCTGCTGCTGTTGTTGTTCCTGCTGGTGCTGGTGTTGATGTTGATGCTGTTGGTGTTGGTGTTGGTGTTGGTGTTGAAGTTGCTGTTGTTGCTGTTGTTGTTGTTGTTGCTGTTGTGCTTGTTGCTGTTGTTGCTGTTGCTGTAGCGGTTGTTGATGATGCTGATGCTGATGCTGATGCTGATGCTGATGCTGATGCTGATGCTGAGTGGAATGGTGTTGGGGGTGATGATGGAATAGTTGAAGATGACTTTGCTGCTCCTCTTGCTGATGCCGCTGCTGCTTCTTATACCGAAGTGAAGGACTAGACTTGCACTCGGTCTGAAGTCTGACACACCGCTCACAAGCCTCTTCACCGACCCGCTTACAGCTCAACTTTTGGGAGTGGCAACGGTCACAAGCTTTTCGAATGATACTCTCGGCCATGGTAAAAGCAATAGTCTCGGGGTAAGCAGAGTTTGGCGAAAGACATGTGGAAGGATTTAAGAAGATGTTGCCGAACTGCCACTCCCACCATCGGCGTGCGCCACCCAATTTTGTCTCCATGTCCGTCATGGTAACAATTGAGACAGACTTGGCGAAGTGGTTAGTTACCGAATGGAGGTTTCGAGAACTGCAGACAGCCGATGCCCCTTGAGCAGTGCCGAGCTGTTGAGCCACCTTTTTGTGATGGCGAGTACGTTGACACGGGTTTGAGTGTATAGCAAAGTCGATCGACATGAATGTACTCGACACCCTGAGTTCTGAAAGCAACTGGTACAATGTAGTGATGAATAGCTACTTTGTTTGTTCGAAAGGTGTGTCAGTTCTTTGCGTCGTGCCTCATCTGAGGACGAGTCGCCGGTCGGGGGGGGGGGGGGGGGGGGGGGGGGGGGTTGGGTGGTGCAGAGATCAGAGTTCTGAACCAGCGCGTCGGCTCCAGACAACCAATGTAAGCCAATCCTTCAGGAAAAAACCGTATTTCTCTCGTCATACGAGGTATGAGGTTCTTGATATCCGAGTTCGACATCCCAAAAGATACCGAGAGGGTGGCTCGGATGTTGCACTGGACCCCCAACGACGGACCTGAGAAATAGCAGAGTGCAACGTCCGGCAGAGAATATGACCTTTAGATCGGCTGGAGCATGATGATCATGGGCGTTTCGTGCCGACGACGTTGCACCCCGAACGGCACCATGCTGACCATCAGCTCGAATTAGGTTATAGCCCTACACCTCCCCGCTTGCCGCTTGCCGCTTGCCGCTTGCGTGCATCAAGGCAGATCGATGGATGAGATTGAGATTATCAACTGAGGTTCCCTTGACTCGCGAAGAAGGACATCTTAAAGTGGCGCTCTTCTGAGACTTCCAGACGTGGCAACTGGAATAGCGATCGTCGCCGAGCGGTTCTCGTCCTCCCCCCGACGGTTGTCCATTCTGAACGATATTGAGTGATGAATTTTCTCACTCGGCAAGGTGTTGCACGGTACTATTGCCATTCCAAACGCGCTCTTGGCTAGACTTCGATGTCATCCGTTTGGCCAGCATATGCTGAGCAATATGAGTGGAGTGACGCGTCTTTAGACCCTTCAAGACGCTGCCAGACGAATCCTACACTCCAATTGATGCACACCAGAAAACATGGCGTTTCTTACGAGTCTCTTTCTTGGCAGTGAAAATTTCGCAATGAACAAGCAGGCCAGAATTTTGCTCTCGACCCAAAATATTTTCAACGAACTTGAGCTGCATCTCAAACAAAGGACCGTCCAGTTAGTTTGGCGTCTACTGTCTGTTCGAGACTTCGAGACACTGCGGTTAATCATCTTACAGCTTGCAGTTCTGGTAAATCTGTTCCGAGTGCTGAATCAACAGGCGAGCGGCGTCCAGCGTCAAAAACCTAGCGCCCGCTCAGACAAATAAAGTCGGCACCCAGACGGGATAGAATTCGAAGCGGTGAAGATGTCGATAACCGGATGTTGTGTTACAACAGAACCAAACGAGTCATGTTTAAATGCGGCCGTCGCTGAATTTGTCTGTGACACTGTGGTCCAATTTCTTGTTTCATGCGGAGGGTCGAATGTATGGTGGAAGTCGACTTCATTTTGACACGATTCGTCGTCACTAGTCAGTCCACCTTGCCATGGCTTGGACGACATGATAGTTATGTCGCCAGGCCTCGGTCAGACTTGGCTGAATTGGACTGAACAACTCAAAGTGTGGTCACTGATGGTCCCGCGAGTTGCGTTCCGCCACTCACCGTGCTCACGTCGTTTCTCGGCAAGTCTAAAAAGCGGGGTCTGGGGAAAAAGCCGCGTACATATGTACATACCGGGAGGTACCAGCGCCCGCTGTAGGCGCCGCTGTGGGCGCTTAACTACACTAACCCGTCGGAAAGGAGGGACAGCTTGGCTGTTCAAGTAGGTATGTATCTTACAAGTTACATACATACCTACCTACGGAGTGAATGGCCTTCATATCGGACCACCGGGCCACCGGACCGTAGAACCTTTTCGTTTCAAGCCGATTGTCGATACGAAGGCCAATTCGGGCTGGAGCCGGCCACACCTTCTCCAGCCGAGGACTGTCCACCGTCCATGACTTCTTCGGGATTTTATTTCGCCATCTAAGCGATGCACCATCTAGACACTGAGGAATAGTGATGCAGGGTGCCAAGCCCCTAGCTCGCGATACTGCGGCCGACAAACCCGACGCTCCTGACGGGAGACAGGCGAGTCATGGCGAGCTTATCTTCCGAGATCCAAGATTTTTTGACATACATACTCCGTAGTTACTTGGCAGTAGATCTTCCGGTTTGCATATTGGAACGTTCCGTTGTCCGATTGTGACCTCAGCAAACACCGCCGGGACGGGCCGGCGCATAGATATGCGCTTGGGTAGCTAACAATCTCCAGTTCAGTTCAGACTAGGCAGACTAGGGAGAAGGCGGTCTTGTTTCAGTGCGGCTGACGTCGGCAAGAAGCGTAAGATCGGACGGCCGGAACAAATGGGCGGTAAATTGCTGATCATGCAGGGGAAGTCGATTTGAGGCCGCTCGAATGCACGCGTCCCTATCGAGTACATACCCGAAAGATGGCCTCACTATAGACAATGGGCGCCATCTCGCTAACAGACGTACGAGTACGCATGAAAACACATGACTTGGTCTGTCTTTGTACTTAGGAGTGGAGAGCCTTACAGTACTGTATACTTTCTGCCAGCATAAGCAGAGTCAATTTCTTTGGGTCATCAGTGCGAAGTCGTTCTCGGACAGGTGTTAAGTTGTGGTCAGCAGCCAAAACGATTGGCTTGTAAGTTGTTACCTTCATTTTTTGCAGCAGTTTGCGTTTCGGTCTAGCCATCGGATGATAGAGAGCCATTTCTTTCACCGTAGTGCGATTCTTTACCCATATCGGCAGCTTTCAGCACGACGCTGTGAGTGAGGAGTGCAGAGATGACGTAGCCCAGTGGGTGAAACAGCGGACGTCGGTTCGGTATCTTGATGTTCCCGTTCGCTGCCTTTTGATTCAATAAATGATGCTGGTCTTGTCGGTTATGTCTTCTTCAGCACTACATGTCTCACATTGGCATGTTACCAAGCTTTTGTATTCATCAAGCAATGACCGTATACGGCACCGGATTGCAGACGAAGATGGACGACGATAATTATTCATTCGACAAAACAAACGTCAATGCATGACTGAAGAGGCAAAGACAGAAGGCGGTAGGAGGGGGGGTGATGAGAAGAGAGTTTGCTGCCTTCCGCTGTCGTCTCATCGTCTAAGCTTCCAGACGCTCCACCGCCGGCTGTGCCTCTCACAGCTGCTGGCAGCACTTAACAACTGCTCACAAACTGTTGACAATTATTATACCCGAGCTTTGTCTCCTCATGGCACAAATCTGCATCTCCTCGTCATTGGAATCATGATTCGCTTTGTTCACTGATTCGCCCCAAGACCACTCACCGCAACACCTAGACTCTGCCATATAACTGATGCACAGCTAAGAACCCAGTACAACGTCTAAAGAAAGTGCTGACTACCATTTGAGATCTGACCTCCTCCCACGAGAGCCGACATCATGCGTTTCATCGGAATCCTTCCAGCCCCTGATTGGCCGGAAAAATGGAAGCCAAACGAGAAAACGACAAGTACAGAGTAGATTACTTCAATACACCGGTAATAATCATGTGGAGATGTTTCTGTAATCAGTTAATGAAGCGCAGTCAAGATAGTGATGCCCAAGGGCGAAGTTGGAGAGTCTTTCCCGACTCCTCAGATGGCAGATATGTATGTAGTGGACAAACTGTGCAGCTAGTGAAAAATGGCCATTGCGTCTCTCTCATGACAAGACCGCCGTGTAACCTGAAGGTCTGCTTCGCAGTCGGCCCTTGCAGGATGTACATATAACGGCGGACTCACATCTCAGTGTTCGATCATACACGTCGCCCGTGACAGCGTCTACATAGTACAGTCTTTCAATTTGCCCAAAGGTCCCAAATTAATTGCCACATATCTGCAGGTGAATAAATTGCAGAAGGCTTCCTTCCAGGTCAGGATGGTGTTCGACACGCTCGGGACGACTTAATGAACATTGGCGTAGTATATTGGGCTATGCGTCCTCTTCGCAACTAAACCTTTCGGATTAGCATGTGCCCAGCACTTTCACAGAATTCGTTTACGTCAGATCAATGCCCAGCCTCACGGACTTTGTACATAGCAATCTGTATGTCTTCATTCTCCCGACAGTGCCTCATCCCGTCACAGTGACACTGCCATATATGCCAAGTCTTGCTTATTGGGGCAAACCAATGTCCCAAGGAAATCATCGTTCAAGGCTGACGGGATTGTGCCAAGCTTAGTGAATCTTCCGACGAGTGGTGTAAGCCTTGTCTGGTACGACCATGAGGACTATACAATCGAGAGCTTCGGTAGGGTTTTCGCACTGAGCGCTCGTGCGATGCCAAGCGCAGCTGGTCACATGCATGAAAAACTTCTGGCCGAGTATCCGTTGCTGGTACAGTATCTCTCGACCTGGCTATCGATGTCACAGTGTGTGCCAAAAAGCAAGAGGCTATGAGCCGTACGCTGGTGCGCGACCTCGAAAACTCTGCTAGGTCATTTTGAGAGTCTCCAGTCGCTCATGAGCAGCAGCTCATTCACCAGCCACAGCGGGTGCGCACAAAAACTTTGTAGTATTCACATGTATTGAAACAAACATCAATGGCAGTCCACAGACGTAACAACGCCCTTACTTTTCAAACCGCTTCGACACAGTACCCCAGTTAATGACGTCCCAGATCGCGCTAAAGTACTCTACCTTGCGGTTCTGGTATTGCAGGTAGTATGCGTGCTCCCAAGCATCAATGCCCAGCAGTGGCTCGAGGTTGCCCATAACAGGATCCTGATTCGCCCGAGTGACCACCCCCAAAGTACCCGAAGTCTTGTCCTTGACCAGCCATGCCCAGCCGGAGCCCTGGATGCCGGCAAGCGCAGTATTGGTCTGCTTCTTGAGGGTGTCGAATGATCCGAAGTCTTTCTTGATGGCGGCCTATTTCCGGTACAGGTTGCGCGTTAGCGGCCACAAAAAAGCCTTTGGATTGATGCCCTTAAAAATATTCCCATAGACTGCGCGGAAGCGAATTCATACCAGGAGCTTGCCCTCGGGCTCACCACCGCCACCCTTGCCGTTTGGTGCAAGATTCTCCCAGAAGAGCGAGTGGTTGACGTGGCCACCACCGTGGAAGTTGAGCAAGGGGGCCTGCGCGGCCGCGGCCTTGGTGTCGTTCTTGGCCTGTGCGTCGCCTAGAGCCTCGATGGCGGCATTGTAGCTGTTCACGTATGTCTGGTGGTGTTTGGCGTGGTGGAGTTCCATAATCTGGCCCGAGATCTGCGGCTCGAGAGCAGCGTAGTCATCTGTACTTGCGGTCACGTCATGATCGCGACGCGGGCTGTCAGTAAGAAGAAAAATTGGTATCTTGGGAGTCGGTACGGTGCGTTGCGCGTTTAAAGCAAGAGCGGAGGCAATTTCGGATATCGCTCACAGGGAAGGTCAGGCAGCGTGGCTTTGCCGCGGACGAAGCTGGTGCTGGCCATGGAGGCCATGGGCTTAGCGGCGCGAAGGCCAGCGCGGACCGCGGACGTGGTGCGAAGAACAGCAGACGACATGGTGAAAATTGAGTATGCGAGGGCTTGTTGGAGATGGCAACTTTATCGGGAGGCGGAAAGCCGGAGCCGGGAGGTAAGGTTCCCCAGCTCGACGGAGCTCGTCGAGCTTTTTATTTTAGGCTGAGGCCGGTGTCAGCTTGTCGTCACTGTGGAGGAACCTGGTGTGGGCTGGACTGGCTCTCAGAGGCCAATCAGGACAGCTTTATTATGGGGGAGCAAGTTAGTGCATAATCACATGCTTTCGCTGCAGAGACGCGACTTGTTTGCGGGCGAATTCCAAGACGCGGTACATACATACATAGCGGCGGTGCTTCCAAGACGACTTCATCGTGTCTTTGTGCCAACAACTATACCCTCTTGTGCCAACAACAAACACCATGTCGTACTACGACGTGGATGCCATCTTGACTGACGCAGAGGTACCTATCCTGACCCAGTGAAACATACATCCCTTCTCTTTACGCCCGTAATGATCAACGCCTAATCAAATCGCCCGCGACAACAGAAAGTCCCCTGCCAATTCGAACTCGATGTCCCCTACCTAGGCCACCTCGACAATTCTTCGGGCCTCAAGCCCGGAACAGCCCTCTCTCTCCCCCTGTGGCTCGCCGAGATGTTGGCCCTCGCGTCCACAGGCGGCACCGACGACGCCAGACCCCCCCTGACCCTGAGTCTCCCGCCCTGCCTGTCCGAACAGGTTGTCAACGCGCTCAAAGCTGATCCCCGGGCTGTGGCGCTGCGCGACCAGAGTGCCCACCTGTACGGTATTGGCGTCCGGATGCTGGATCTATTCGACGAGAGGGAGCTGGGCACGGTGCTTCGGAGGACCTTTGTCGTAAGGGCCGGGGAGCTGGGCTTGCATGCGCGCAAGGCCGATGATGGAGCTGGCAGTGGTCAAGGGGTGGAGTTCTTGCGGGGTTTGGACGAGTGGGAGAGAAAGTTGTTTCGAAGGGGGCATGAGGGGGTTCGGCATGCGAAAGAGTGGGCGGAGAAGGTGAAGAAGTTGTGAGAGAGAAGAAGGCATGGAACGATGGGGCCCGGGATGGCATGGGCGGTTGGCGGCAGCGGAAACTTTTACGAATCATGATACCAAGACGACCTCACGTGGCGAGACGTTGCTGTTGTATTCTCAGTTGTGGAAGGCGTTCATATTGAAAAGTGTACAGGAAACTTGATGTATCAAGGGAGGCGTCTAGCAAATTGCAATGCGAAGCTATTAGGCCACTACACCTCGGACCTCTGGATCAGCGCGTGCTTCTCGCTATGAATCTCTCGCAATCTTCAACACCATGCCTGTCCCCCAGGCTCAGCACACTCGGTCCCATCCCATCAACCACCCGGCCAACCCGAGCACCATCCAGCCCCACGTAACAAACATATCGCTCAACTCTAGCACCAAATATAGGCGATTCGAAAATCTCACCATCTGCACCGTCGCTCCCCAGACCAAGCCATGCACCAACGCTCGAGATACCCACTCCTCTCTCTTGCCCGCGCCGCCGAGAAGAACTGCATGCCCTGTATCCCTCACGAAGGGCACCAGCCTTAGTCTCGTCCAGTTCCCGAGCAGAGCCAGCGGCACCACCGAGCAGGGCCATCCCTTGGCCAGGATAGCCACACCCAGTGTGCTGCTGCACAACAGGGCGTATAGATACGACGCCGCCCAGCATGTTTCCACGTAGACAGTTTCCGCATGCGTCATCTCCAGAACGAGATAGGCCACACGACAAAGAACTCGACCCTTGGACTGCTTGCGCTGCTTCTGGGGCGATTCGCTGCTCTGAGGTGCATGCTCAGGCTCGTGGTATAAGGCTCGGAGCAGGAAAGCCTGGCGGGCCATGTGGAGGGCATAAGTGCCCAGAAGCCAGATGCATAGACCGGTCCATGATGGGCAAGAACAGGTCTTCTGCAGGAGCAGATGGGGCGATGAGCGCGCGAGTTTCATCGTTGCAACGGCATGAGGGAAGAG
The DNA here is from genome assembly GCA_018360055.1 of Claviceps monticola. Classification (NCBI taxonomy): domain Eukaryota; kingdom Fungi; phylum Ascomycota; class Sordariomycetes; order Hypocreales; family Clavicipitaceae; genus Claviceps; species Claviceps monticola. Next base: position 43,690 of record SRPP01000026.1, read on the forward strand.
GAAGTGGCCAGGGAAGAGCACGAGGAGACGCCGGGTGTGATTGACGATTATCGCGGAGATAATTACGGTGGGCGAGGCGTCGGACAGAACTCGGAACATTGCGCGCGGAGACATACTGCGATGTAACCCTAAGCTTCGGAAGTCTTGAGACTGAGGCTGGATGAAAAGATCTACATCTCCGTCGAATTAATTGTTGTTGTTGCTTGATGGAAAGGCGCGTTAAGAGCCAATGGTGGTTTACGAGCTATACAAACGAGCCAAGGTTGGGCCGTACCAAGTTGTGTCTCTGATGGCCCTTTGGGCCAGAAGTCGATGCGGTACAGAGATCCGGCGCAAAACCCGCACAATGTAAATCTGGCATGCATCGACGGTAATGGTGAGACGGATCACAGATGAAATGGGATGAAATGGGATGAAATGGGACAACTGGGTATTTTTCCTCATCACCTTCGCCTGTTCTTTGCGACTGCGGGGCACAAGCATCCAAAATCGAGTTCGAAAGAAGCAATTCTTACTCGTATGTGTGTACCTATGTACATACTCCGTATTGAATAATGAAAGCCACGATTACACCAGAAATGAGAAAGAACACATTTCTTCATTTAAATTGAGTTGAAGCCTAATTCACTAATGCGCCAGGGTCTATCAGATGGCAGCAACGGACGGCTCAGTCAGCAAGAGTCTTCTATGCACAGTGTGTGCAGTGAGCATCTTCGAGGGCAGTCTGCAGGTGTATGTATCATCATCCATGAGCCCTCATGTCTGAGCTGAAGCCTCGTCTTGAGGACTCAGGAGGTCATCGTCCGCTGCAGGCCTGCGGCGGGGATCGTGAAGCGTCAACGTCAAAACGTGAATAATTTATGTACCCCCAAGACAAGCTCCTTCCTGCCCCGTGGTGAGATGAACGTAAATTCTGTCAGAATGTGCTTGTTGGTACAGCATGAATTGGTACCCCAGAGCTTAGCTTCCTCATTCACCCAAACGTACGGAGTATTGAATTGAAGGATTGTCGTCGCTTCATACATGGGCTTTCGAAACAACGTGGAAGATGATTCCCAAATTTCTTGTGTTTCTCCCTGCGCAAGCGACAGACGATTTATATATTCTTTACCATCATAAAACATCCCATGCCCTATGACCCGTATATTTGCAAACAAGGTATCCTAATGTACAAGACGCTAATACAAAGAGCATCCATCGTGCATGGAGCTTTCCCCAAACTCCAAACTTCCCGCACACATCTTATTTACAAACATGTCTATTTGACACCAAGGCCAGCTAGCCAAAGTCAACTCCTATTCATCTTAATGCTGACTCCATTGAATGGTATTCAAGTCAACGCCTTCCTGCACAAGCTCCCACAGAGGGCTGAGCTCTCGCAAAAAGTTGACACGCTCCTGTACTGCCTTGAGTACATAATCGATCTCGGCCTCTGTGGTGAAGCGGCCAATGCCAAATCGAATACTACTATGGGCACTCTCGTCACTGTTTCCGAGAGCGCGGAGCACGTAGCTGGGCTCGAGCGACGCAGATGTGCATGCACTGCCTGACGACAAGGCAATGTCCTTGAGAGCCATGAGGAGGGACTCGCCTTCCACGTACGCAAAGGAAACGTTGACGCAGCCGGGGTAGAAGGCCTTTTCATCACCGTTCTGGGACGTGTGCTCCATAGAAAGGAGGCCCTTGAGTAGCCGATCGGATAGGTACTTGATTCGTTTCGAATCGTACTAGACAGGAAGTCAGTTGGCACAATGAGACAAGAGGTACTGCGCTGAGCAGACGAAAGAGAAATAATGAAGAAAAGGCAGACTCAAATCAGACAGGTTGCTACACTCAACACGAACGGCCTTGTCACGGGCCATTCAGAAAGCCATGCATGTAGAGCTAATCATCATGTAGAGCGCCAGAAAAATAACGAGGTGAACGGTCATGGAGGGATATGACGTACCTGCATTTCTTCCTTGGCAATTCGGCAAGCCTCGCCAAAGCCAACCACCAAGGGCGGAGCGAGCGTGCCACTTCGGAGACCACGTTCCTGGCCACCACCCGTGATGATGGGGTCTAGTCTGACCCTAGGTCGTCTTCGAACGTAACAGGCACCGATACCCTTGGGACCGTAGATCTTGTGAGACGAAATGGACATCAAATCAATGTTCATTGCGTTCACGTCCAGAGGAATCTTGCCGACGGCTTGCGCAGCATCGGTGTGGAAGAAGATCTTTTTCTGCCGACACAGCTTGCCAATCTCCTCGATGGGTTGAATGACGCCGATCTCATTATTGACGGTCATGATGCTGACGAGAGCTGTCTCGGGCTTCATGGCCGCCTCCAGGTCGGACATGCTTACTAAACCATTCTTCTGAACGGGTAGATAAGTAATCTCGAAGCCGTCGTCCTGTAAATGTCGACAACTGTCAAGCACACACTTGTGCTCCGTCTGTGTGGTGATGATGTGATTCTTTTTGCCAGAGCGACCAAAGAACCTGGCGACGCCTTTGATGCTCATATTATTGCTCTCCGTGGCACCAGACGTGAAAATAATTTCCTTTGCGTCTGCGCCAATCAAAGACGCAATGTGCTCACGCGCCTCTTCAACAGCCTTCTCGCTTTCCCACCCGTAGGCATGCGTCCTGGAATGCGGATTGCCGTACACGCCAACGTAAAATGGTATCATGGCATCGAGCACACGAGGGTCAACAGGTGTGGTTGACTGCATGTCCAGGTATATCGGCCGTTGGCCTTCTTCCATCTTGGCGGCTTGTTTGAGAACCTCTGTCATTAATTTCTAGATTAGTGCTCAGGCCGGAGAAGGATGTAGCAAGAAAGCATTTTGTTCGTATTCCTTACCAGCCATAGGGCGGACTTTCGCATCAGCAGGCGCTCCCACCGAAGGGGGAGAGATGTCAGCGAAGTCCTTCTTATCAAGCTTGATGGCTGTCTCAACGCGAGCCTGGTCTTGCTTCGTCTCAGTCACATATGCTCGCCTTGACGCAGCTTTGGACTGTGTCGCCACCAGAACGGCGCGAGGCACTGCTCGCAAAGAGCCGCAAGCAGAAGTAGAAGCAGCGGCATGACGGCTCGCTGTCCGCAGCGTGCACGATGCTATGCTCGACATTGCGGTGATGAATGCGATGCGGGTAGGTGCGTTTGCGGAACTCAAGGCCGCGTGGGAGGAGGAAAAAGCCTTTTGAGTAAGGGATGCACGTCGATTGCTGAATTGAAGTCGCCGTTTCCCCATACCTTTTAAGAGATTTGTCATGAAAGAGCTTTCGGCTCGGCTACTCGGTGATAAGCGCGCCCAGATCTACATCTGATTGGTCAGACTGTGTCAGTACCAGCCACAGCATGAGTTCACGGACCATGCAATCCCAACTCCAACATCTCATTAACGCTGGCGCGAGGCAAATCGGCTGAAGAAGGGTTCATGGCAACGCGATGGATTTCATTCAGGATGACGTAGAAAAGCTACAGTGCAACGGATCTGGGCAATGCGCATGTACCTACTATTGTGTGACTGCAACGCCGCGGCTCTCTACCATGCGGTCAACTTCTGTAGCATGGGTCTGTACGGCCGCAATCTTGATGCATAGATGCTGCGATGATGCTCAGAACTATTCGTACCCGCGCACAAGGTACGTGTAACTGAGGAGGCAACTTGGAATCGGTAGGCTTGATGTTATCTAAGGCATTTTACTCCATGTATGTATCATACTCCGTATGTATCACTGAATTCGCTCTGTTATGAGCCTCGCGGGAGTTGCTGAAAATTGCGCCACAATCAGCAGCACAGCCACTGAAGTCGTCACCAGTGCTCTCTCTCCCGTCAGACCGCCAAGGAAATCGAGCTGCCTGCTGCGACGTTCAATGCAATCAACTCCAGCTGCCTCAAAAAGCCAACCCGGCGCCCGCCGCCCTCTCGTTGTCGACCTCTGCGCAACGCCTTTCCTGTTTTCTTAACCTCTCTCCCCTTCTCGAGCAAAGGTATCGGGACTAGTGGACTTGTGCACCATGAGTCTCAAGGGGTTCTCCAAGAGCCTTACGCGGGTAGGTTCGATCGATTTGTGCAATCAGACCCTCGTTCTGCCATCGCAGCCTCTCTGAAGCATGTGGCCATGTCTTTCAAACACTGACAAGTAGCGACGATGATCAGGCGCCTCAAACAATCAAGCACAAGCTCAACATCGGAGAGCACACCAAGGATGCGGTTTACATCGATGCCGAGCGCCGGTTTCAAGAGTTGGAGACCGAGACCAAGAAGCTGCATGATGAGTCTAAGAAGTACTTCGAGGCTATCAATGGCATGCTGAAACATCAAATCGAATTCAGCCAGGCCATGACGGAGATTTACAAGCCCATATCGGGCCGCGTGTCGGACCCCGACAGTATCAAGCCCGAAGGAAACCCAGAGGGAATTCGGGCTTGCGAGGAATACGAGGCCATTGTCAAGGAGCTGCAGGAGACACTCGCGCCGGAGCTGGAAATGATTGAGAGTAGGGTTATCCGACCAGCTACCGAGCTGATGGACGTCATCAAGGTCATTCGCAAAACGGCACTCAAGCGAGAACACAAGAAGCTCGATTATGACCGTCACCGCGCCACGCTCAAGAAGCTTCAGGACAAGAAGGAGCGCTCTCCCAAGGACGAGAAAGCCATGTGGAAAGCAGAGGGAGAATCGGAGCAGGCAACACAAGAATACGAGTACTTTAACAACCTTTTGAAAGACGAACTGCCCAAATTGTTCCACTTGGAGCAGGAATTCATCCAACCCCTCTTCCAGTCCTTCTACTACATGCAGCTCAACATATTCTACACGCTTCACGAACGTATGCAGCGATGTGACATTGGCTATTTCGACCTGACGCGCGAGATTGAGGAGGCCTTCATTGAGAAGCGGGCAGATATCCAAGAGCAAACCGAGGCTTTGTCGATTTGCCGGTTCAAGACGACTGGGCGACCTCGGCCGATTCGATACGGGGCTAAACCAGCTCTCGAAGGGGGCAAGCAACCGGGACTGCTCACGGCTGGGCCATCAGCCACCAGCACCAGCACCAGCCCAAGCCCGAGCTCCAAGCTTGGAGCCTATCGCCGCCCATCGACAGACGTTCATAATTCGCAGGCCGCACCACCGCCATATTCTATTGGCAACAACAATACTGCTTTGGGGAGTGTTTTGGCGTCCAAGGCAAAGCCTCCGCCCCCGAAGCCTAAGCCCAAACGTTTAACAGCAGCACCTGTGGCAGAAACCGTGACCGCCCTGTATGATTACTCGGCCCAGGCCGACGGCGACCTGAGTTTCCGAGCCGGCGATGTCATCGAGATTGTGTCCAGAACACAAAACGAAAACGAGTGGTGGATCGGCCGTCTCAATGGAAAGGAGGGACAGTTTCCAGGTATGTGTGACATTCCATTTGCTTTCGTTTTAAGTCACACCGTCTTTACTGACACCATCTGTGTTTCCAGGCAACTATGTTCAATTGTGACGAGTACGGAAAGTATTGAGAAGTTTTATCCTGTAATGACAGAGCAACGAGACGTGGTATACTTTTTTTCTGGGGGCTCTTCTTGATGGCCAGTGGAGGATGTTGCACTTTTGGGTATAGAACAGGCAAGGCAAATCTGATCCGCTTGCGCTTGTCGGTACGTTGTGTTGATCTGCCCGAGCCGATGGATAGCCCCATGACCTAATGTCCGCGCCGGAGTCTCATACGCAGAGATGTCGCAATACGTAGCCTGCCCATGTCTCTGGTGGAAACCGCGTTGGGCCATCTTGGGAACGTTTGCCGTATTGGCAAGTTGGCAAGTGATCGACGCCGAACGGCGCAATCGTGGTGGTAACGGGTCGCCACATACCTACCTTAGGTACTTACTTACCTTAGGTACTTACCTACCTTAGGTACTTACCTACCTTAGGTACTTACCTACCTATCATACTTCGTACATGCGTGTATACGTACACCGCATTCACTTGTACAAGGTCTTTAAGGAGCACCCTATTCACGACATGTCTTGTTCTGAACCTGCATGTATCCACTACTACTACATATTCACGTGCTCATTTGTGCGTCGTTGCTCTTTTGCTGTTGAGCTAAGTTGTAAGCTTTTGCAGCGCTGGTGCGGGTCATGACGTCATACGCGAGCTGCCCCACCATCGTGAATAGCCCTGTCTTCAGTACTCCGTAGACGACGATGACATCACAGGTCGTGGCACAATCCCGGTTTTGGTCTCTCAAGATGAGCAGGTGAGAAGGTGACTATTGAATTGCCATTCTCTTTCCAAGTGCTTCCTTTGTATTCGCCATGTGCAAGCCTTTCTCCTTCCCCGCAGAGCTGTCCATTCATTGACTATAATATCCAGCTCCATCCGCTTGCTGGTAAATATTGCGTCTTTGTTCTTACATCCACCAAACTCCATTATCCTGCTGACCAGTCCATCTCATACTCTTCCTTGTACAGCTCATACAATAAGTCATACACACTTACACTCTTACACTCTCACGCATCTTCAAACTAGCCAACATGTCTGACAAGCAAGCACCCTCCACCCTTCAGTCGTACGTCGACTCGGCTACGGGTGCCATTCAGAGTGCTGTTGGTAGCTTGACCGGTAACACCGCAGAGCAAGCCAAGGGCGATGTCAAGCAGGATGCTGCCAAGACTGAGCATGACGCCTCCCAATCCGCTGTAAAAGTCCCCGGTGCGACGGTGTCGAGTGACGGAGGCGCCAGCAAAGACCACCCCGAGCGCAGTGCTGGGTCCTGGAACCAGACCGTCGGTTCTGCCAAGGAGACTGTCGGTAACATTGTTGGTAGCGACGTAAGTATCCACCCCTTTGATGCTGTACCTATCCCCCGCATGGCCTGTGCTCACAGAATATCTTCAGGATTTGAAAGCGGCCGGTCGTCAACAAAATGCCGAGGGTCAGCAGCAGGAAGCCAAGGGGCAGGTGAAAGACTTGGGCTCCGGGATTGGCTCTCGCGTTCAGGGTACCGTCGGTGGTGCCGTGGCCAACCTGACGGGCGACAAGGAAGGCGAGACTCACTACGACCAGATGCGCGCCGACGGCAAGGCCCAACAGCGTGGTGTGGAACATGATTTAGAGAAGAAGGCGAAAGCGGAGGAAAGCAGCAAGACGGTTTAGGGCTGAGGCTGTTGATGAGACTATGCGATGGTTGGTGGATTGATACCCTATGAGTACAGTAGCATGATTAAGTTACACTTAGAATACAGCTTATATTGCACAACATGTGTCGACTTGCACGAAGGTACCTGTTGAGGCATGACTGGCGAGTTGTTCTGCAATTGTAGCGCGAGTCGCAAGTTATGCAACACAACAACACAGATCGATCGACGTAGAGAATTTAATTTGCTAGGGGTGCGATGAGTGACGCAGGTGGTGCCGGAAATACTCATGACCGCGACAAATGGGCAAAAGAGACGGGCCCCTTTCTTTCTTTCTATTTGTTTTCGAGACATGAGGATTCTAACCGCCAGTACTCCGTAGGGGGAATTGTGTCCGACGTCAGGTCAACAGTCAGACACGCACATATTGTTAGATGGTAGCAGCCTCACATCTTAGGCATCACTTGTTCTCCTCAGGCATGTACATAGCACTTTAGGGCAGAGACCCACATGTACACAGCCTCCTTTGTTCCACGGATGTGGACAGCCTAGCCTAGATCATCATCATCATTTTTCCCACACCGTCTCACACATATGGCCACGCTTGTTTAATTTCTCTGCGTCGGCCCAATATCCAACAATATCATCTCGCTGCGACATCGCGGCGACAGGACCGTGGTAGGCCTAGAGTATTTCGCAAGGTGGGTGAAGACGAATGGCGGAGCGGAAGAGACGTGTCCAGATGGAAGGGGTCACATAGGTAAATGAATATAGTGCACTCAAGGTAATATCACACAGCATCACGGAGTCGGTTAACGATACATACCGTGATTAGATTCAGGGTTCGCCAATGGGCATTGGAGCCGGAGCATCCCAATTCACCTCTCCTAGGCCCTGCCATCCCCTGATGTTAAACACGAGCCGTCAGGATCCCGATCTCTAGGAAGGCCCCTCGCATACAATCTTTCAGTCTCCTCCTCAAAGGGTATCAAACCTCAGTCAATAGTGTTATGGAATATGTATAGCAACGATCTCAGGGAAGTATGACCCATTTCGTCCCGCGGGCCGCAACAAAGCATTTAAGTGCCCGAGTCATTTTTAGGGACTTAGTATACTGATGGACCTATAGTTATGTATGTACTCCGTAGCTGACGATGACCACACCCCCCCCCCCCCCCCCCCCCGGGGAAAAAGAACGTAAAAGAGACCAACAAAGAAAACAAAGAAAGAAGACAGAACAGGAGTGAGATAACGTGCCGAGGCAGATTGCAGAGTAGAAGGGCAGAGGAAGAGTGGAGATGTACGGAGTACTTCGGGAAGGGAGCTTCTTCGGGTGTTTCACATCATAGGATGCACATATGTACATACATACCTAGATATCGGCGCTCTTGCAATGCCTGTCGAAGGCTGTGTACGAGCGAATTTCTAGATCTACGGAGTAACTACATATGTGTAAATCGAAGCATCCTTGTTAGGCTAACATAGGTATGTATCATCAAAACGCCAATTGTACCTAATAACTACGGAGTACGGAGTACGGAGTACATACCGACATATCCACGACAACATGTCTCGCATTTCTGCAGCCTCCTGTGTGTGCCCGTAACAACTTCGGCACTCGGGAAGCACAGCAGCAAGTTCAAGTCAGTCCAGGGACCAGCAGCGACAAGATGCATTAGCCCTTCCCCGCTCATCATGCATTGCCGTATCTTGTTGGGGTTGCACCAAGTGACAGAGGAGGGGGGGGGGGAGGGGGTTTGTCCCGCTGTTTCACGGGATCGAACTTCGAGGGTACTCTGTATGTGTACCCGAGGGGGTCTTGGGATGAATGACTGGGGAGAGGCAGCGACCAACCATGATTCAGGATGGGTTTGGGGGAGGGGGTTTGATACAAGAAGCTTGCGTTCCCGACGGACTGGTTTATAATTACATACATACATACTCTGTACATACATACATACGTACATACAATGCGGGATGGCGACCGCATTGGTGCCTAGCATGCATCGTGTATCGTGTAAGGAGCGAGGTATGTTTGGGGGTTGGGGTTTGAGATTTGAGTCTTGACACCGTTTGAGGCATGTCGGCTTCGTTCATGGAGGATTATCATTGGAGGACCCCTCCTCCCGGGTTTACCTTGTATGCACATTCATATACATATATGTGTATGTACGGAGTACCTAGGTAGGTATTTAGGGGGGGGGACTTGGTGTTGTACCTAGCAACAGACAAGGCAACCCCAGGCGGTCGAGCCATTGGAGATGATGCAGGACGGCAAGTACCTAGCATTGACAAGTCGGGAAATAAAGAATGAACCAGGTACCAGGTGTCGATGAAGAAAGAATTGCGGGATAATTCCAATTGTACCTACTCCGTACTCCGTAGAGTGGCTCGGAAACCCGGCAGTGGGAGCTGGAATGTAACTACATAAGTCGCAAGTGACGTGGCCGAGCCGAGGAGAAGAGAAGAAGACGACGTAGTTACGGAGTACCTGAATAGGTAACGAGGCGCGTCAATCGCGAACTTTGCTCTCGCGTAAAGGGGGGGATCCCAGTTAGGTGCCTACCTAGCTACCTAGGTAGGCCTGTCATTCTAATTTATAACTACTCCGTACGACCACGCCCGCTTTTGGAGAAAAGAAAAGAAAAAACATGCAGAAGAAGACAAGAACGGTGGAAGACAAAAGTATCACAGGCAGAGCTAGAGCAGGTTGCCTGTCGCGCGCGCTCGACTTGGAAGCTCGAATATGTAGGTATGTACGGAGTGTAGGTACATATGTAGTTGTCGGCAGAGGCCGATGTAAAGAGGCCCGGGGTGCTCGACGAACATATGTACCCCGTACTGTGCGATGCAAACCCCATCATTGTGTGGCACCTTTTGGCATTTTGCTTCGCGCTGGGATGCTTGTCCCGGTACATAGAAGGGGGTAGTTATGTACCTAGTTAGGTATTGCATATGTACGGAGTACAGAGTATGATACAGGCCACTTACCACTTACATACCTACATATATGTATATGTACCGGAAGTACACCGTATACTGCAACTTATGCATTACGTAGCTGCGTTACAAAGAACATGCAAACTGGGCCTCGATGTGGAGGATTTGGCCGCTTTTGGCGCCCCTGATGTCCAGCGAACGATACTGCAACCTATGCATCAATGATGTGATGTGATGTGATCACAGACACACAGTTTGCACGTACAGTGTACAGGACGGAGTAGGTATCCCTATCCCTATGCAGCAAACAACGCGCCTATCCGCCGACGATACAAGGCTCGTTGCACTGTCGGTCGCACTGTGACACCACAGCCACGAATTCAACTGGGCCCTCTCCTGCAAACAAAGTTCGAACTTCCCCCAAGCAAGACTCCAACGGCGGCTCATGGGATGAACGAACCACATAGCTAACCGCCTCAGATGGAAAACACAACGCTCTTTTGTCAAACCCGAGTTTACATACTTACATGCCTAGGTACCGGTGTCCGACCACGCTCCTACTTCGTGCCTATGTACACATTCGTGAATCGTACGCACACACCGCGGAGGAGGTAACTAACTACCTAGGCCGCCCGGTGCCCGCAACGCTGCCCAAAGCCAAGGCAGCCGTGGCATGACTGACTCGGTATCTTGTGCCGCGTACCGTGTACGTGGGCCCGTCACCTCGATCCGTCGAAGTGATTCGGTAGTTATGTGCTCCGTACGTACTCCGAATGTATGTGGTCAGTGGTCACTCTGGTCAGCCGGCTTTGGAGGGCTTGTCCTGTCCTGTCCTGTCGTGGGGTGGGGGGGGGCGTACCTACACTGTACACTACACACTGTACAGTCTCTACTGCCTAGGACGGCGATGAGGGGAAGATGGGAGATGGAGAGGCGCACGCTAGCAGAAGGAGGGGTGTTGATGAACGAGAAAGGCGCGGGTTGCGGTGGGTGCGTTGCGGTGGGTGCGTTGCGTTGCGGTGAGATGAGAAGTGGTGAAGCGTGAGATGCTGTCGAGTCCTCTCTGCTTCATGTTCTGAACTCCTGTGAACTCCTGATGTCGTTTGGTGAGAGTGAGAGAGTACGGAGTACCGTGGGGAGACTTGCAGAGTCGCACCGAGTCACCGACCACCTCAGTGCCGCGCATCGCATCAATCATAATCATGACGGACATGGATGCAGGAGCCCGCAGTGGCAACGGATTGGCGCCTTCTGATGCCATCGACCAGTGACCCCCCGGTCCATTGATGACCCTGGAGGATGACCCTGGATGACCCTGGATGACCCTGGATGAGAACCCCAGCCATCCAGCCCGGTTGCCGCTATTGCGAACTAGCAGATCCAAATCTTCTTTTCGCGACCCCCCTCCTTGGAGCAAGCCTATGGAAAGATGTTCTGCTCGTCGGGGCCCCCGATCGGTCTGGATTGGGTTCCCCCAGTCTGGGAGACGAAGGAGTCATGTACGAACTCGGACTGTAGTTACGGACTGTACATACGGAGTAGGTAGGTACATACCGGTATCATTACCCTCGCTCGCTCTCACAACACGGCACACGTTGAGATATGCGACGCCAAATCCTCACTTCACTACACTTCGTCTCTCCTTCACCTCACCGTCGCACATCGTCTCCTCATTTCCGCCTCTCTTTCTTTGGGTTTATTCTATTGCCGGCCGCTCGTGTTGTCGAGATGCGCTGCTGCTTCGTGTTGCCACTGTGAACCAATGCTCGAGGTTTGTTCATGCGATAACTTGCCCCTTTTCTTTGCGCCCTCTATCGCTGCCTTTGTCCTGGTGTTGCCCCTACTTGAACAGTCGGTGTCGCGGTCATGTTTTTATCATGTAGTGTTTTCTTGGACTGCACGCCGCTGCAAATGAACGGATCTCTCTGCTTAGCACCGTCATGCCATCATGCCATCATGCGCCTGCTAACCAGTGCGCAGTCTCTTCACGTTATTGCTCTAGCTTGTTCTACGCCACTCTTTACTTCAGCAGCATCTCAACTTGAAAATTGTCGGCTGGACTCGTCCTCCACCCGGGATTAAACCGGCTTTCTTTATCCTTCTTACGGCTCTTGGCGATACCCTGACTCTGGCCCTCACGTGTATCTGAGTAAACACTTTAGCCGACACTATGGACTCCAGTCCGCCGGTATGGTCCTCCAGAACCATCTCGCCCAGCTACGGACGACCCAGGACGCAAAGTATTTCCAGTGTGCCATCCACCATTGGCTCCGGCTTCGTCCTCCCCCCGCTCTCCGTCTCCCCCGAATTTGGCTTCATTGCCCCCAGCGCGGCCTCCCAAATTGTCACCAACGACCACGATAGCCATGCCGATGCCTGGTACGACCAAAACGGCATTGAGCCCCCCCTCGAGCCGGCCACCATGTCCGATCCGGCCCTCCGGTTAGTCAACGGCTTCTTGGACCAACTGCTCTTTAATTTCCTACAAATCGCCAAATCGACACGGTTGTCCTCCCTCCGGCCCGCCATCATCGAGGTCCTCAAACCGAAACTGGCCAAAGACGCCATTGACAATGCCGAGGAGGAACTAAAGGAATATCTGGGCGGCGCAAACGAAGATGACTTCACCCACCCTCACGGAGAAGGCGCGTCATCGAGAGACTGGGACCTGGAATTGGCCTGGAAGCGCATCCGCCTTCGATGCATGGTGTACTCGTCGCTCGGCGACATGGAAGAGGAAGACGAGGACATGTACATGGAGCAGGAACATCTGGAGCTTGGCACAAATGACCAGGTCTCGGATGTGATTTCTCCGGCCGTGTTCATATTCTTGACGTCGGTGCTGGAGTACATGGGCGAGTTGACCGTCACTGTCGCCGGCCAAGTCGCATACCAACGCGTGCGGAATAAGATGGAGAGGGAACTCAGGGAGGGGTCGCGGGATACATGCCGTCCTGCGGATCGAGTTCTTGTCGCGGACTCTGACATGGAAAGAGTTGCACTGGATCGTACGTTGGGACGTCTTTGGCGGGGATGGAAGAAGAGAGTGCGCGCTCCTGCGCATGATGCTGCTGGGCGGCCACTCTCGAGGCGAATCTCATCTCTGCTGGAACAGGCTTATAGTACGCCAGAGACCACACCACAAACTCTTTTGGAGTTGTCCAGGCCCGTCACTGGAGATGACGTACCGGAAGAAAAACATGTCATTGAGGATCCCATCGCGGAGCCGCCCGTACAAGCTACTGAAATTTCTCTTCCCATGACAGAAAACGATGTGGCGGAGATTGAGGTCCCGGGTCTCGTATCCTACAGCGACTACGAGGGCACTGACTCGGATGAAGTCCTGCCAGCCCGAGTCCAACCGCCGAAACGATGCAAGAGCGTGCTACTCTCGGCCTCCCATAATGCGGACGGCATCTCGACCGGAGCGGCAACGCAAACAGTGCTGTTTCCACTGAAGCGATGGACTTCTGTTCCGGCTCGCCCGCTGGGTTTCTACGCAGGCCGCACTCGCAAGGTCTTACAACGATCTGCGTCCGATCTGGAAACCAAAATGGCGCAAGTCAACGCGCGCGACAACGCTGGGAAGGTCCCGGAAGAAACCACCATCCAGCTCGCCCCACAAACTTTTATCCAGGGTGGAGAGGCCGACTGCGAGGATGCGACGGATGAATTTGCGGTCCAAAAGGCAGAAGTCGTGACGCCTTTCCGAGTTGCTCAATTTGCGCGCTCGCAGGACGTGTTTGTTTCGGAGGGCGAAGACGGATGCGAAGACGGATGCGAGGACGGGTGCGAGGACGGATGCAAGGACAAGGACAGATGTAACCGCAACCACCACGGCCACAGCCACAGCCACAGCCACAGCCACAGCCACAGCCACAGCGTCAGCGTCAGCGTCAGCGTCAGCGCCAGTGCCAGGAACAGCGCCAGGAACAGCGCCAGGAACAGCGCCAGCATCAGCATCAGAAATCGAAACGACAGCAATAGCAGCAATACTCCCCCGGTCAAACGTTCCAGCATGCAGACCGCGCGCCTGATTGATGTCTCGAAACCGAACAGTCCGCGCTCGGTATCTGGAAGCCCCGCGCATTCTCGGCCCGCGTCCATGGACAGGTCTGGCCAGTCTCGCGCCGCAGCTCTATCTACAGTAGGTCTTCCTGCTATGAACTCGCTAGATGCGGTCGCAGACCAAGATTTCCTCGCAGACCAAGATTTCCAATCGACCGACCAAGACGCGGTGCTCCAGACGGTCGCGAGGGATGCACCATCGCCGGCAGATGCGTCGACGACGGATGCAGAACCATGGAAGCTCCAACAAAACGACGCCTCTCCTGTCGACGCGGATCGGACCCTCTCACGACAGACGACAGGGGTATCTGACAGCGGCGAACAGCAGATGGTGTCACGCGTTGCCGCCGCATCATCTTCACCTCTCCCAGCTGCCAGCCGCAAAAAGGGACCCCCTGCCCAAATCATGACCAAGACGCCTTCGCCGTCGCCGTCACCTACGCACACGCATACGCATACCTACGAACCCCCCAAACGAGCCAAGCCCTCCATCTTGCCTGTGATTCCCGACCAAGTCATCGAGGGCGGCAGTCTGGTTGGTCTCCCGCAAAATGCCCTGAGCCATGCTGGAAAACAGGGCCTCAAGGCGGAGAGTAGGCACCTCTTGACGGTGGAACGCAGCCGCACGAATCGCGACACGGAGCAGGGATCGTACACGGGTTCTGTTTCGTCGGCTGGGTCGCGTCTTAAGCCGGTGCGGACGTCTGAGGATGGGTCGAGTCGGTCGGAGAGTGTGGCGAGGAATTTTGAGGAGTTGATTCAGAGCAATCAAACGATTACATATACTTTGACGCCGGAGACGATGAGGGATGTTGACGTATGTATACTTTCCAACCCCAACCCCAACCCCCCCCCCCCCACCTTTCTTTTTTCCTTTCGATGCATTCTATCTGTCGATTCCCATTCGTCCTCGCTAACGGCTTGGCAGTCGAAAAGCCCGGTGGTGACTCGGTTGGGTGGTAACCGTAAGACAGATGACGCTCGGACACTCAACCTGCATAAGCCTTTGCTGCTTGGTGGCCAGTCAGGATCTGGCAGACTGCCGTCTCCGCACTCTCCTGCGTCTATCAGCTCCCGCGCTCTCGAAAGCAGCATCAAGTCTCCCGCCTTCTCCAAGTCTTCTCGATCACCAACTGTGCTCAATGGTCGTGGAATGGCAACGTCTCCGAAAGACTTCCGCGCATCAACAGTGTCGACTCTACCCGATTATTCCGACTTTGTCTCGTCCACAGACGAACGAAAGGTCTATATTGCGCCGAATCTCGCTGCACCCGCCAGTCCCGGGATGAGCTTCAGCGATTCACGCCGTGATTCCACCATCAGTATCATCAACCGCTCGCGCTACCAGCCACGAGATGCTGCCGTTGATGGTAAGGCAGACAACTCGGACCTGATTGACTTTATCAGACAAGGCCCGCCGATTGCTTCTACGAACCGCATCCCGCGCCACGTGGCCCCCTTTCGCTCAACCAGGGACTCGGACGAAATGGTGGCAGCCATCGGCGGCAAAGCCATCGATGCCACTCTCCCCAACATCCGCGACAGCCTCTGCTCGACGAACCTGACCGACGAGCCCCCCTCGATGCACTCCTCCATCAACTCCAAATCCGCCCTCCTCCGAAATAAAGGCCCCTCCGCAGCAGCAGCAGCAGGGAAGACCTTTGGAGCACCCGACGACAACACCATGGCGCCCATCCGCAAGACGAGACGTATCCGCGATCCCTACGCCATCGACTTAAGCGACGAAGACGAAGACGAAGACGAAGCCTCCCCCTCCGAAGAACCCTTCCAGGCCACGCATCATAATCCCCCCCCGCGAACATCCCAAACCATCTCTCCTCTAAAACGCCAAGAAAGCCTCGGCGAATTCCTCCGAAACTACGATCCCCCCGCCATCCCACCCTCTTCGCCTCCCCGAATCCCTAAAAAGAAGGCCAGTGCCCCAAGTCTCATGGCCCGATTCCGCAGCAGCACCATAGACAAAAACAAAGACAAGGATAAGGATAAGGATAAAGCGCGAAATAAGGATAGTCCACCGAGTAGAGGACCCCCTGGCACAAGCGCCAGCACAAACACCAGCGCCACCGGGCGAGGCTACGTCCCCATCACGGTGAACATGCCCTCCAACAACGACAAATTCAATCACCTCAACTCCAACAACATGAACCCCGTCGAGGCGCGTGCACCACAAACAGGAGGTGGGACGATCAGGAGCCGCATGCGGGGAGCTTCGCTGTCGTCGTCGTCGGTTGGGGGACGGATTCCGATGAAGAAGTTTGAGCCGCGGGATGCGGTTACTGGACAGAGCCGGACAGCGGATTTGGCGGCGTTTTTGAGGGATTCGGCGCCGCCGATGGGGAGACAGGGACAGGGACAGGAGGAGGGGAGTGGTGGGGGAGGTGGTGGGATTGCGAGGAGGTTTGGGAGGAGGAAGAAGTCGATGGCTGTGTAGGGTTGGACGGATGGAGAGTATCACAGAAGGGGAAGGGGGAGGGAGATAAAGGAGGAGGTGAAAGAAGAGATGAGGAGGAGAGGGCGAAAGATGGTTCAGAAATGCGCCCAACAGGAGTGAACAGAATAGCGAGGAATGAACCTCAACTTTATAGGAGAAGTCCGAGGGCGAAGACGATGAAGAAGAACGCGACCAGGAGAAGCAGGACAAGCAACTGAAGATACTCACGACGCATCACGATTTTCCTTGACAATCTTGTGTTTTTATTATTCTTTCAATTTGTATGTACAATTGCTATTTCAGTGTTGGCGCTTGCGCGCGCACGCAGAACTACTGTCGTCATTACATATCAGCTTTTGTCCATCTATGAAATCATTCGCTGATGGTCTCTCGTCTCCCCTGTGAGTGAGCTGATGTATGTAATGTAATGTAATATAATACTTGTTACGAAAAGGCCTTTTCAGCTTTTCTCCGTGAGGGAACCCCACACCGGCCGGTCGGTTCTTGGGATTGGATTCGGCGGAAAGGCCGGGCGTTCAAAGTTGTGTATACTACCTCCTGATAGAGTCATGGACGGATATCTGGTCAGAACTCGGGACTCGGGACTCGGGACTCGGAACTCAGATCTCAGATCTCAGATCTCTGGGTCTCGAAATGTGAATAGCGGCAGGTACCTACCACTGCGGAAGAATGAAATTAGTGACTCGATAGCGCTCTGCATGGCTATACACTCTTGACAACGGCACAATCAAGCGCGCGGCTCCACTCCATTTCATTTCTTCTTCTTTCTACATATGTATTTTCTTCTTCTGTGTGGTTCACTGTCAATACGGCATTCACTTAGCTTGATGTAAGATCGATACAAACATTGCATTCGCATTATGTATGCAAACCGGTCACCACCACCACCACCACCACCACCACCACCTTCCTTACTTGCTTCAAGCCGAACAAGCTACTCACTACCTATTGTAATTGAGAACAAACAAACAAGACCCGACCCGACCCTCCTTTCTCTTGCTTGGCTGTAGCCAATCGAATATATACCGTACCAGCATCTCAAGAGATTGAGACTCCGTCATCGCATACTTTAAGGACCTAGTCTAGTCTACTCCTACGTACCACTGCTCTCTAACTATCCATCCCATCAGCGCCTCATCCGTAATCGTATAAGTCTCAGATATCGGTGAGTCCGCCTCTAGTGTCCTGGCCGGCTGCCACGATGATCTTTGTCCTCAAAAGTGTCTTTTTTTTTCCCCCAAGGTTCAGCGTCCTGATGTCTGTCCGCAAGCCTGAGAGAATATCCCGTTTGAATAGAGGTTCCACGACAAGACAGGACAAGAGATTGCTGAGTTGCCCTTTTCTTTGATTTCGAGATTTGGATCCCAGAAGATGTGTATGTATGTATATATCCATGTATGTATGTACCTACCCTTGAGCCTATTCTCATCCTTTCCGCTTCTCACCTGATTCTGCTGATTCTGGGCTTTCAATCCACAACCACTTGTGTGTATACTTGGAGCGTCTTCAAATTCTGTGCCTTTTGGCTTGGTTCTCGATGGACGGCCCTACATATATATGTGCACTCTGCGATCTTCTTCCCTTCACAATAGAAGAAGTCTTGCAGTCCCACCATATGTGACACATCGAGGTACCTTCGATCACAGCCATCGTTTTCGAGGACACGAAACAAGTCTCTCATCAGCCATTGTTTTGAAGCACCTTTCATGATACAATCCCTACCTATCACGGTAAACAAGAGGTTATAGACGACAGCGAAAACCCAAACCGAAAAAGAAAAAGAGAAGATACCATCCCACGGGCCACGGGCCACCTATGACATCCAGTTCTTCCTCAAAAGTCAATACTGACATGCCAAGTTCAAACCCCAACAAACCCTACATACTCATTATTCCAAACAATCCCCCTGCTTCATACATCAGCCATCACCTCTTCCTCTGCCCCTTGGCCTTTGCATTCGCACCCCCCTTCTTCCCCGCCGGACCCCTCTTCTCCTCCTCCAGACCACTCTCCCGATCCCTCCTCTTGGCCTTCTTCTCCAACTCATCCCAGTCCTCGCCCTCATCCTCACTGTCCAGATCCCCATCATCATCACTAGCATCATCACTAGCATTACTGCCAAAGTCGGACCCCTCTTCACTGGATTCAGACACCTCATCTAGTTCATCATCATCCAGCTCAAACGCGGATTCCTCCTCTGATTCCTCCCCATCTTCGTCATCCGAGTTCTCCTGCAGGAAACCCCAGCCTCCGTCCACAAAGAACTGGTGCGTGTCCGCGGTGACGGTCTTCATGATGGTCGGCCAGTTGAGGTTGAGACGGCCCTCGCTGTAGGCGATATCAGATGAATCGAGAAAGTCCTTGACCTGGTCGAGGAATTCCATGGGAATGGTGTTGATGTGGTACGGCGCGCGGGCCAAATCCTTGAAGATGAAGACCATATCAAAGTTCTTCAGGCCAAACTGCACGCGCTCTAGGTGCGCAATTTCAATATCCTCAATGGTGATGACCATGAAGGGCGGCTCGACGACTTGCATGAGGCAGTCCGTCGTTGGCTGGATGAAGACGTTGCTTCGGAAGGGCACGCCGTGGAAACCTAGATCGCGGATGGGCATGTCGACCTCGATGCCCTCGCTGCGGCCTGCCTCGGCAATCTTTTGAGCGAACCCCTGGAAAAGTCTATCCAGCTCGGCCCGGCGGCGACGTTCCTCCTGCTCGGCCTCAAACTCATCCTCGTCTCCGTAGCGGTATTTTCGCTTTCGGTTGCCGGTCTCGTCGAATTGGATATCTGTGGCTTCGCGATAGAACTGCACGTCCTTGGTCTTCTTCTTGTTGCCTACGATGATGGGGTCCTTGAGGTGAATGTGGACAATGACAATCAACTCGTGCGCGCAGGGTTGGAAGAAGAGATGTCGGACGTTGGAAAAGAGAATATCAACGCGGTGCTGCGCATTGAGCGGCGACTGATAGCGGATACCGTTCTGATGGATCTCGACCTTGCCGGGAACACGTTTACCTTCCATGGCTGGTCGGATGTACACGTTGTCCAGAACAGCAGGCCGGCGGTCTAAAAAGATTGGTAGTTAGCAGTCATATTCCCAAAACAACTCGTCCTCAAGGTGGCCCAAGAGATGTGACGTGTTGTCATGCTTGATCAGACAAGGACACAAAACTTGCTTCTGATTTCAACGAGCTTGTCTTGTTCGACAACATCCTCCATATCCTTCTTCTCTTGCTCCTTCTTGACGGCATCCCGCTTCATGTTGGAGATTTGAGCTGCTATCTCACTGTACCTTTCTCCATCAGCAGATCTAAATGTCAGACTGCGCACAAAGTGTGCGGACGCATCCTCAAACGGCTGGTCGTCTTTTCGGACCACACCCTGTCCAGGAGACAAGAAGTTGATTCGCAGAAAGGAAAAGTCGTTTTCGTCGCTCTTGCTCGCGTTCTTGATCGTGTTGATATGGAAGGGCACGGGTCTACCCAAGATGGGGAGGATCACAGTGCTATTTCTCGAATCGACCACGACCTCCAGGTTCTTCACCTTCAAAGGCAACTGGTTGTCTCGCTTGTATGATTCAAAACGCTTGAACTTCTTGACTTCGGCTCCATTCTTTCCCCCGGTAGCCTCTGAGAACCGGGCCAGGCCCTCCTTTTGCTTCTTATGGGCCAGTTCTTTCTGATGCTCTTTTCTCTTCTGTTCAGCACCCTCGTCCACCTGGTTTGACCTTTCCGAGCGCAATCGAGTGCTAGTGATGTTCTTGGTGGCCACAGCACCGACTCTCGAATCCTTCTTTTCCTTTCTGGGCGCGGGCTCGGCTTCTTCATCGTCCTTGAAGAAGAAGGAGTTTGCGTCGGCGCTGGTCGGAGACTCAGCCGTGAAAACGACAGGCTCACTAGTCGTGACTCGAATGGTATCGGTCAATACCAGAGAATACACCTTGCTATTCTTATCTTGTGGTTGCGGATTATCGATATCTTGGAATCCGGTGTGAATGATTAAAGTCATTCCATCCTTGAGAACGCGATTGTTCTTGGCGTTGAGCACCAGAGTTGGATCTCGGTTCTCGAGACCGATACCCCAGCCCACATTCTTCAGAAAGTGTTTCTCCATCTCAGGCTTCTTGACTTTGATCAAATTCAGGGCCTTGAGGTATACTTCCTTAGCAGTCATCCCGTCTTGGATCTCCTTGAGAATGTTGTTGTGGATCATGTGTAGCAACTTGTAGTTGCTTTCCTGGGCCTTGTTTGGATCAACCAGATATGTTCGCGCAATCATCGAACAGTACGACTTGTATCGCAGGCCCATACCAGCAATGATAATGCCGGCATGCAGATTTTCGTTGTTTGCATCTGATGCAAAGCGGAGATCATATTTACCACCGCTTTGAATAGCCGGCCCCAGGATCCAGTCCAATTGACCAGCGTCGAAGTCTGACGGAAGTTTCCCCTTGTTGGGCAGCTCCACCGTCTTCCAAAACTTGGTATCGTCCAGTTTCCTGTCGACTTTCTCCGCCAACTGAGAGTGCGTCACCTTCTTCTCGCTATCTAGGATATTGGACATTTCGTCGAGGAAATAGGGTGTCATGAGAGCGACGCAGGCCTTGGATGCCGTTCGCATGGCGCGAAGCTCGTTCTCATCCTTGATCGAAAAGGCATACGTGGAGAGCGCTGGGGTAATGTCGACCGTCTCCACGTCCTTGCACTTATCGGAGAAGACCTTGTTCCATTCGTCGACAAAGGGGCCCTTGGAGGTGTCCTTGACAATGGTTCCTACTTTTTCCTGAATGCAAAAGGCATGTTAGCGAGATGCGGACAGGCGAGAGTGACCACAAAAAACCAAACACTCTTACCCCTGCGGCCTTGATCTTGTCCGCGATTGTGACGAAAAGCTGCTCATTTTCGGCTGCATCCTTGCCGCGAACCAGGACTTCAATCGGAAACCGACCTCCCTTGAGCTGCTCCAAATGCTTGGCTTTTTTGATTGTCAGGCTTGCGCAATTCGTAAGGGGTGGGTAGAGCGATCGGCATACCTTTCTTTTGCGTTGTGAGCACGTAAATTGTCTCCACAGTCAACAGCATCAGAGTTGTCGGGAATTCGTATCCAAGAAGCCAAAACTAGTGTGAGATTCATCAGCAATGTTATTTTCCTCTTTTGCCATATCTTGCGCGCTAGATTCCCGGCGCTACAATGTGACTCACATGCATTGCGTTGTTCTTGTGAAATTCGGGCATTTCTTCCATCTTCCCCATCATCACCACGATCGAGGAAGCTCCACCAAAGAGCCCATCCTTGGTCCGAAGATCGTTCTTCCAAGCGGTCGCAAAATGTGAGATCCGCTCCTGGAAGAGCTTGCTGTCAATCTTGACCTCCGCCATGGTGACTGATGATGGATGAATGGGCGGACCGTGCAAGAGATGGCCCTGTCAGGAGGGAAGGCGGATGGGG
Organism: Claviceps monticola; assembly: GCA_018360055.1. Classification (NCBI taxonomy): domain Eukaryota; kingdom Fungi; phylum Ascomycota; class Sordariomycetes; order Hypocreales; family Clavicipitaceae; genus Claviceps; species Claviceps monticola. Next base: position 65,739 of record SRPP01000026.1, read on the forward strand.
ATGGGAAGCTTCGCGGCGACCATCGACGCGAGAAAGTTGTCGTCGCGTTAATGGGCTGCGTCACGTGATACATCGACACCCCGACGCGCTACGAGTCTACGACTCCACGCATTGACCATGCGTCATGACGTTGTTAGAGCAAAACTGGCACGTCGCACAATTTCTCCGTAGGACTCATTCTTTTTTGATGGCCTCTACGTTTCAAACGGTTCTCGAGCCACCAATTGAGTATGGCAAAAAAAGATGCATCATGTTTGCACAGTCGCCTCTTCAAAGTTGAACTCTTGTTAGCCACGCGTCGACTTTTGCGTGCTGCCAGGCTCCTAGTGAAACTTGATACATAGTCATGAATCATGATGTAGCTGCACCCGGTCTTGTAAGAAGCCGTCGTTCTGTTTCCACCATGTACCATCAGTAGCATGACGCTTTTGAGCGCCAATGACCATGTGAACAAATTAAGAATGGTAGCCACGAGCACAAGATCGAATTTCATGGGTATAAAAGAGTAGTGTAGTGATGATGTCGTGTCATGACCGCCAAGCCTACAGACGAGGCAACAACTGTCACGGCTCTAGACCAAAGGCCAAAGTGAAGGGGTATCCTATCGAAACAAAGTTGACGGGTCAGGGGGTACAACGTGAAGTGACTTCATACTCCATGGCGGTAGAAGAAGAGAAGAAGAAATAAACACCATACTGTCGCCTTGCCCACGAAAATCGACTGACCAGCCAAACACCTACTCAACCGAACACCGATCAAGACCCCAACCAACCGATCAAAACCGACCAACTATCAACCCAACAAGGATTCCCATAAACGTCGTTTCTTCATACGTTTCTTCATAATCATGATCATAAGCACTCCCAGCTTCCGTAACAATTCATCATAATGCAGCCCAAAGTTTCGTCTAGTACGTCTGCTCCTGTCGACTAAGGGCAATGCGGCTTATACTCGCTAGTGGCATTTATATGCCCAGATCATAACTAAGTGTCGTGCATGCGTCCAGGATTCGTGACCTTGCAAAGCAGGCATGTATCGGGTTGCGCTGCTGCTGTAGCCATGACGAAGGGCGCGGGCGCACAAAAAACAGTGTGTCCTGACGCGTCGCTACGGAGTCGTCCGCGCCATGGCGAGCTCTATCGAGGCATGGCGTTGCTGCATTCGCGGCGACGTCTGCAGTTCCTCCACGACACCGGCCCAGCCCTTTCGATGAGGAGCATTAACATTTTCCTGATGACCGATGGCCTGGGTAGTGATGCGTCGCAGCGGCGGACGTCTGACAATGCTCTCGGTCAAGGATTTCCTAAGCGAGGGCTTCGTGGGGCTGATACCGACGGATAGGATCTTCTCGGGATCCCTGGGCAGTGGGGGCGGAGGAGGAGGATTCCTGTCGACGACAGAGGCCATGATGCCCATGTAGACAACGAGGAACCGCGTTCGTAACATGTCGAGCCTCCGGACCCTGTCGGTCAACTGACTGCGCTTGGCTGCCCAGAGCAACCTCGTGCTCGTCTTGAGCGAAGTCGCGCCTTCCGACACAACCATGCTGTTGACGTGCTCGCGCAAGTCATCTCCGGCTCTTTGAATCTCGCGGACCAGCTGGGCGAGGCGGATCTTGTCCTCTAGACGCTGGACTTTGGATACGTCACGGTCGTAGCTCTCGTTTTCCTGGATGGAGAAGTCGACAGTGTCGATATAGTCGACGATCTCGCGTGGTGCGGCGACGTAGGCTGTCCAGTAGGTGGCGACAACCTGGCCGATGACGACAAGAGACAGGACCAGGGCTGTCAAGACGAGGATGATGGTCCATTCCAGCCAGCCAGAGGCGGCCATGTTGGAAGCGAGGTCGGTGATGGGCACACTGTGATGACTCGACAGCTGGCGGATGTCATGATCTGACGGGATCAACAGAGAACGCGACGCGTACAGCACAAGTTGACGCAGATAGATACTTGTACTATGGGTTGCGCATGGAGAGAATGCAACTTCTTTGGAAGAAGTCGGAGCAACTTGCCCTCTCAGACTGAGTCTGAGTCAGAGCCTCCAATAAGACAATTGGCGGTCTGCAGACTGCTGCCACGAGCCGCGGAGCCCTGCGAATACCGCCTGTGGCCGAGAAAGCGCGCTGCAGACTTCACAGTTGCAGCTGCAATGTGCCTGCGCCACTACGGAGTATGTAACTAGTTATGTAACTAGACAGGCACAAAATACAATACATATGTAAAGGTGCACGGTGCATGAACAAAGATTCCACACAGTCTCACACGCGCTTCCATCATCATCATCATCATACATATGATCAATCATCATTCCATCATCCATGCCTCCACGTGGACGGCAGCACCCGCGTATCAAAAGCCGGTGCAAAGCTGCAACGCCACCGACAGCCGCGGTCACTGGTGCCTCGCATGTGCACGGTTGTTCGGATCCATGTCATAGAAATCCGCATGCAATAACCTTAATAACCTTGACATTCAGCGAGAACCCTGCCAACCTCGACATTCCCACAACCTCAACACCATCCGCAACATCACAAATCTCGTACACCAGCCTAGGGCGACTCCAATCGCCATGGCCGTCACCACCGCGGCCGACATCATCACGGCCGACGCATCACAGCAATTTCCTCTACCCAAAATCCTCACCTACCCCTCCTCGACTCCTCCACTCCTCATCACCCAAGGCGCCGAAGGACGCCTCTACAAAACCACATACCTCACCCCCGATCTGCCCTGCGCACTGAAATACCGCCCCCCGAAACCCTGGCGACACCCCATTCTCGACCACCGACTCACCCGCCACCGCATCCTCTCCGAAGCACGCATCCTCGCCAAGTGCCAGCGCGAAGGCCTCCGCGTTCCCGCCGTCTACGCCATTGACGAATCTGCCGGATGGCTCATGTTGGAATGGATACCCGGGACGCCTGTACGCGTCAATATCAATAACTGGCTGGGTACCCGGACGGAAGGCATTGAAGCGGACGACCGCCTCAGGGACCTGATGCGGCGCATTGGCCTGGCCATTGGGCGGATGCACAAGATTGGGATAGTCCACGGGGACTTGACTACGAGTAATATGATGCTGTGTCCGCCCTCGAGAGCCACGGAAGCCACGACAGGGACGTTGTATCAGGATGTAGATGAGCTCAGTGGGGAGATCGTCATTATCGATCTGGGCCTTGCCAGTGGGGCTGTTCATGAGGAAGAGCGTGCAGTGGATTTGTATGTCCTGGAGAGGGCCTTTGGAAGTACTCATCCGCGAGCGGAGTGTCTGTTTGAGGAGGTGTTGGGTGCGTATCGGGGTTGCTTCAAGCAAGCGCCGACGGTGCTGAAGAAGTTAGAGGATGTGCGGTTGAGGGGGCGGAAACGGAGCATGTTGGGCTGAGGGAGTATGGAAGGGGGAGGGTGGCACACGGGGCGTTTTGTTTCTGAGATGGGAGGAAGATGAGGGTTTTCTGTCTATTCAATGCCCTCTGATTTATGCTGAAAGAATGCTCGCTATAGCAGAAGCTGAATCCCCCTTATATCCCTCTCCGACATGTTTACAAGTCGTCCTTCCCCACCCTTCTTGCAAAAAGAAACGGTACATTTTGAATCCGAAATACGACGACCTTCTACTAACGAGCAACTCGACTTGTAGAGGGAAGCAACAGCAGCGACAGGAAGCAATATAAAACCGAAATTAGATGGACTTGTATCCTGTCACTGCTCCCTCCAGCGCCCCCCTCCACGACCCGACTGCCCTCGTCCTCTCTCCGTCAATGACCTCTCCAATGCTGATGCAACCTCTATTGTTCTTCTCCATGTCCGCAATGTAGCCATCGTCATCGTCACCTAGGCCTCCACCAACTCAGCACCCGCAAAATATCCCTTATTCTCAATCACCCCTCGGTCTCGCACAAACGCCATATACCGCACCACCCACTGCGGCACAAGATCCCCCCACAAGCCAGAACACCCTTGAGCCTCGTCTCCATCCTCATCCGCCAAAACATTCGCGCCTCGAGCACCCGGCCCAAGCAATTCCCGCAACGTCCCCCGCGACAGAATATCAGTACAGTCACGATGAACATTAAGCTCAATCCCATGCTCCTCAGCCAGCCGTTTCAGCGGCGGCGGCACATTACAGCAATCCTGCAGATTAATCTGATCCACCGCGGGAGCCACACGCGCGCGCTCAATAAATGCACTCAGTTTCTCGCTACCGAATTCCGCGACGCCCAATCTCTTCGCGATGCCTCGATTATGCAGGTCCTCTAGGATAGTCCACGTGGCGAGCTCATCGTCCAGGTTCCCCTGGTGGGCGTTCTTCTTGTCAGCCTCCCACTCGCAGGTGCCTTCGAAGGAAATGCCCGGGAAGGATGCGACGAGAAGATCAATTGTGGGTGTACCGAGTTCTTTTGCGACGAGGGCGAGCGCTTCGGCGATGTACTGTCCGCGGTCGGAGAGGGAGGTCCCCGGGAGGAGGAATAGTTTGACCGTGATTTCGTATTGATTTGTGTCGTCGCGGAGACCGGCGGCCTGCCAGTTGATTTTGGGAATATAGAGCACTTTATCTTCTTGGCTCGTCCAGAGTTCGACGGCCGTGGGTGGCGTTGAGGTGCCGTTGCGTTGGGTTATGTCATTGCCATTGTCGTGGCCGTTTTGCGAAGAGGTTGAGGAGCTATTTCCGTTTGCGACGGCGGCGCTGTGCGGCTTCGTGGTGGGAGCGCGAGAGGGTGAAGATGCCGCATAGTCGCGCTTTGCTTCTGAGATATTGTCGCGTAGCGAATTTAGGAGTTCTAGATTGGACCTGTTCCCGCTGCCGGACTTGCGGATGACGGATGGCCCGGAGGACATGACATTGCTGTTTTGATTGCGACCGAAAGGAGACTTCGAGTTAGCTTCTCGTCACCGCGTCTGCTTGTTCTCGTTACATCGCCAATGCAGGATTGTCGGCCGTTTGTTTGACTTGACCTGTCGCAGGAGTGACGACAGCGAAAAAGAAAAAGAAAATGACATGTACGTACCCTGTGGATAACACCAGCTTCGTCATGGCGGGCTTCTGGTAATGCTCCTACAACCGAGCGGTTTGGGAAAAGGGGATGGGATAACCCAGACTGGACAACGAATCTGTACGGAGCACCAAAGTGTATGAGAGAAATGGCTTTGTATCCTTTGGTGTACTTTTAATCAAGAGTTAAGCTTCTAGGAGGCGATAACGGACAGATGAAAATACTCGAGCTTCGGTCGCGGCTAACTTGGAAGGGAGCGGAGAATGGCGCAAAGCGTGCTAGGTTCCCCGTCCTTGTCGTTTGTTGCGCTTCCTGCGCGAAACACCTTGTCCTGGAAGATAAGACAAAACACGATGTTAATTCCTTGGGCTCTGCTTGCGCTGGACCTAGGTGATCTACGATGTGATGATGTGCTCTATTGCACAGGATGGAGATGACAAATTCGTCAAGGAAATCTTACACATGTACATACTCCGTACATCCAGAGTAGTGCCTGTGTAACTATGTACACATAGGTACCTAGGTACGATATATACATAGGTACATACGGAATACATACGGAATACATACGTACATATCTTAGGTACCGCCTACATAATGCGGGATGTGCCGCGGGGTGATCCATTGGTAGGTACATATCCATGATGCATATGAGAACGCGAACATTGGTTGTGAACTTGTGCACAGACGGATGGGGAAAGTCTGAGAAGGGATGCACGCACGGTTGCTGACGATCCCTCAGCGTGGGAACGAGATCAAGATAGGTCGCCAGCTCATTCTTGAAAACCTCTCTCAAGGGATAATAAAGGCTGCTCCAGCTCAACTCAAGAGTTACATCTTCTTCGTATAGCGCATGTATGTATGATTTAGGTATGTACACATACTCCGTATACATACCTCCATAGAATGAAATGGTACCCTATTCATTCACAGAGAGTGTCACGGGGGCGTGATTGGCCCAAAGCACCAGCCGCACCCAGTTGTATGTATGTAATGTATGTACATAGATGGTGTCGGGCCGGAACAACTGTAGCCTCGCCCTCCGGCCCCTTTTAGTTGTGCTTCTCGTCACCCACCAACCCAATCGCCACGGCCTCGAATGAGCCTAGGTACGGAAGATCCTCCACCTCACAGCCCACACAACGCTTTAGGTAGACTAACAGACTAATAAATCAGCGTCCTCAATTTGACCAGGTTTTTACTTGTTTGACTCAATTTTCCCTACACACCTCTTTGTAGCAAAGTCGGGTGACGGGCCCTATCTTGCAGCAATGGCTATTCAGTACGCCTCTCCCATCCCGCCAACTCGGTCGCTGCGCCCGCGAGGCTGACAATTTGGCAGATATTTGATTTTATTGTCTCGGCAGGGCAAGGTGGTTCGTCATTCCCGCTGAGGAACAACGATGTCGACTCCAACGTCTTGTCGCCGCTGACCCCAAAATAACCTGCAGCGTCTGGCCAAATGGTTTACCACGTTGTCCCCCAAGGAGAAAGCCAAGATTGTCAAGGACGTGGCACAGCTGGTCCTCGCTCGTCGAACACGGATGTGCAACTTCCTGGAGTATAAGGGTTCGTGCCTCTCTTCCCCTGCGGACCGAATTGGGACAAAGCGAATGTTCTTCCTCCGTGGCAACTCGGCTAATGTGCCCTTTTTTGATAGACACAAAGATTGTATACCGTCGATATGCGTCGCTCTTCTTCATTGCCGGATGCTCGTCCGACGACAACGAACTCATCAGCTTAGAAATCATTCACCGCTACGTCGAACAAATGGACAAGTACTACGGCAACGTCTGCGAACTCGACATCATCTTCTCCTTCACCAAAGCCTACTACATTCTCGATGAGCTACTGCTCGCCGGTGAACTACAGGAAAGCAGCAAGAAAAACGTTCTACGATGCATAGGGCAGCAGGATTCTCTGGAAGACATGGAGGTGCGTACAAGTTGCTGATCTTGATTGTGGTGCTGTTGATGGTGACCCAACCATTCTATCTGACCGGAGATGCGTCGACCCGCGCGAGCTTCCCATTTGCACTCAGCTACCCAGACAAGGAAGTGAAGTCAGCTGACGCGAGTTCACTTGTGTGTGTTTCCACAACATCAGGTCGAGGACGACGTGACCAAAATTATGTGAGGAGGCCGAATTGCGACAGTGACGCGGCCTGAGTGAAGTCACACGAATAGCCAGCCACCTATTCTATTCTCTTGCGGCGAATACCATATCAGCGATGCCGATCCACGACCCGCTGCGATTTACATTGAAGGAAACTACCGCTTGCATGTGTCCCAGACGAAACTCGGCGAAACCATATACACACTGCCGTGACCAGGGATCGTGACGTGTTGTGACTGCAGCTGTTACGCGACCAACGTTGAGAGTGACATTGACACCACAATAGCAGGCGTATCAGGCGAACAGCGAAGTCCATCAGAGCCTGAGGCAGGCGGGCTTGGTATGACCGACACAGGACCAAGTAACAAATCGGCCGTCGAGCATCACGAAACTCGGCGCCGCTTTCAGGACGAAGGGAGGCGCGGGCTCTTGCGACTCTACAGACAGACTTGCTGGGAGATAACATTCGTGTCAGGGTTGTGTGTGTGATGTATTTATCTTTGAGGATGGACCACCATCCTCTGTAATATCGAGAGATAGAAGCCCCTTTGCAGCGCCAGTTGTTTGCATGAGGAGCGATTGTTCTTCTTGGCACCAAGCGAGACGGCGCGGAATACAAGGACGAAGCATGAATAGTCTTATCAGCTTGTGGTGCGGCTGTGCCACGCCATTGGCTGTGGTGTGTGTGCCTGTCGCGTTGATCAGCGAAAGCTCCGGACACCGCAGACTCGCAGCTTGTCGGTTGCAACTTGCTGCAAAATGCGGATGCCTGTTGAGCCCCGATTGATCCCCGATGGCGCAAACGTGTTCGATTCATCAGCAAATGACTGGAAGCTTACGCAGACGATTCTAACCATCATCATTCATCATCATCATCATCATCATCATCATCATCATCACGCGCCGATGCCGCTACAAGGGGATGCTTATGGATGCTTATGGATGCTTATGTGCCCCGCTCCTACGCGATCCCGTGAGTCTGACAGACTTGAAGCAAGCGGAGGACCGATCGCGTTGCATCAAGCGCGGCATTTGCCCACGGCCCACGGCCCACGGCCCACTGAGCCACTGAGGAGAAGGGACAGATATGCGCATACAGGTTTACGCACACAATATCGCACTTGGCTGAAGGTCTGAAGCTCGTCGCCTCATCAAGCTGTATGCATGCGGCGCTCGGTTCCGCCAACTTCGTCAATACTCCGCTCGTTCCGTGCCTTTCTCCATACAGCCCCGCCCCACGCTGCTTCCTCGTTCGTCATTCTCATCCAGCCATTCGCTCCGGTCGCCTCCGAACCCCCAATCCCGGCTTCCACGAGGAGCAATGCCTGCCAATGCCTGCCTGTGCCAGCTCTTGTTGTTAGGTTAGACTCTCCGGTCTGGGCCAGACGTTTCCTGACGGACTCGAAATACGAGCACTGACGCGCATGTATACTCTCTCCACCAGCATCCTCAGCAGCTGCCCATCACGAACCGACTTCAGCATCATCATTCATTCGGAATCCCGTCGCGTCTACCAGCTACGAACTGACATCTCAGCTGGAGATTAAGACTACCATCTTTACGAATCACACGACTCAGGAAGCACGTCGCGCTCAGCAATCCATTCACGAGCCGAAACGCCATTTATTGGTACTGGAACAGCCTGCACAACTACCGTCGAGAGGCCGCGCTTCACTGAATATCCCTCGGGACGCAGAAGGCATCACTCTGGACACATCATTGCCTCTGGACCGATCAAAATCTTCTGTCATCGACTCACACTATTGCTTTGTTTCCATCACTGGAAACCGGATCGGACTCTGCAGTTGCTCTATACGCAACGAGTACTTCTACAATCATCGCTTTCACCAGGGTCTTGGGCCTTGACTTTTCCACATCTTTCCAGCAAGACGCGTGGCAGTGCTATAGGCGCCAAGATGAAAGTATGCCTGGTTCATTCGCGCGTACAGAGTTGCAGGTGTGCTCCAATGATCGCGTTATGCTAATCACGATGCGCCATAGTATATCCCCGGTCAAGACTTTGAAGGCGTCACATGCGCGCTTAATTTCAACACACCCGATTGCAGCGTAACGGGTGACTGCGACCTATACACGACGAAGTCGACCGGCGCGGATAAAAAGCTCTATAGAAGTATTGAAAAAGAGCTCTGCTCACAACATGCCGCGCTTTTGCAATTTAGCGCGAGCTTATCGCCGCCCGATCGCGAGCATATGCTGGCGACCTCGCCGGACCTGCAGCTGTTCTCGACGGCGAGTCCCTTCGGCCCGTTGTCGGAAATGTCAAGCAGGAGGACCTTTGCGTACTTGATTGCAACACTCAACGCGAGTCATCCACATTACGACTTCTCCCACGTGTTACGACCTGGCGATTTCAAGCGCGAGCGCAACCTGCGTCGCGTCATGGTGAACCTGGACTCTATTCTCCAAAACGTACGGCCCGGCTTCGACGCCGCCTCCTTTGACTCATCACAGGGCGGCGAGCCAGGATCGGTCTGGGGCCCGCAATGCTGGTCCCTGATTGATAAGGAAATGGGTCTCAGCGAGTGCACTATTTTCAGCTGGCGTCCCAACCCGGATCCGCTCGAAGAAGACGAGAGCGCCATCTGGGCCGCGCACTACTTTTTCTTCAGCCGAGCCTTGAAACGAGTCGCCTACCTTTATGTCAGGGTCGTGCCGGTCGTTTCATCCGCTAGTCCTTCTTCACGGCGTTCGTGGCGCGCCGGCCAGTCCCACATGAGTGCCGACTTTGATGATGTTACTTCCACAAGGCGAATCTCGCATGGGCTGGGTCAATATACGTCCGGGGGTGCGTATTCGTTTGATGACGATGAGAGCCGCCTGGATGATGGCTTATTTTGGAATCGAGGTGAAGACGGTGGCCTAGTTTTATTTTCGGACGACGACTACTTTGACGATGATGACGATGAGATGGATGATGAGGATGATGAGAATGACGAGCAGGAGGATGGTGCAGACGTTACGGGCAATGGGCGGCGGATGAGTGAGGATATCGCTGGGCGGATGGAGATGTAGCCGACGGGCGTGTCTTGATGTTTTTGGGGGACTTTCAACATTCTTGGGCAGGATGGCGATGCAGTCAGCGAGATACCTGGTCTCGTGTGCTTCAACTACTCAACTCAACTCAACCCAAACTCCGAATCACAACGGACTGCGAAAATTTGGGCCCCCTCATTTTTTACTTTTTTTGGATGCCCTCATGTTTCCCAAGTCACTCACTGTCTTCCTTCGTACGGCGAGGGAAGAAACTTGCTGGTTAGGGGGAGTAAGTAGCGGACTGGACTGTACATCCAAAGCTGGCAAGCCAAGATTGAGTTGTGCAACTGTTTTGGACGCCCTTTTCTACGCAGTATTTCTTCTTCGAAATATCTTGTTGGGAAGATGTGCATCTATTTACGAGATTTCATTTTTTTTTTTTCGAGCACCTACCGTTTGCGGGAATCACCACGCCAGGATGAGTGAAAAGCGTTCGCCCTCGCCCTTTCGACTATGCGTACTGAGTTTCTCCGGCAACGTCAAATGTTGCAGTGGTGCCTTCCTCCATGAATTGATTTCGCAGCCTTTGGTCTAGACTCTGGCTCAGATTGTTTTATTTTTCTTTTTTTGACTTTTGGCTCAGGTATGGCTTGCTTCAACTTGGATGACTAAATTTTTAAGGTCTTACGCTTGAGGGCGTTTGTATGCTTAGGTGACTGCAAATACGAGCCACGGGATTGACTTTTGCGCGTGACGACGAGGTGTCTGAGAGGTGTAATGTGTTTTGGGGGTCGTGACGTTCTTGCCGAGCTGGGACGTGAGACATCAGTAGGCCTTGTAGGCCTTGAGCCTTGAGCCTTGAGCCTTGAGCCTTGATCTCGATGGCCCTCATCTAGGCGGAAGTAAACTAGGACCCGGATACACACCCGGATGGCTGGAAATACATACACACATATGACATTTTCCCTCTTCTTCACAACGTTGCAGTGTGCACGACGTAACATAGCCTACCCGGCTCTAGATAGCTGCATGTCTACGGAGTACATAAAAACTTAGGAAGTTGAAACTTGCCTAAAATTCAAATGAACAAACATTGAGTACTCTCCCACATGGATGATGGCACATTGGCACTTACTACACTTAGACACTGGTCCAGATCGAGTGAACGAACACACATTGTGACCGCCGACCGGCCTCTAGTTGATCGCATTCTCACCTCTCGCAGTTTCAGCCTTTTGAGGAAGTAAATACAGATTATACAGCCCAATTGTCTGGCATAAACGATGGAGTTGAGTACAGTTCTCGGCAGCTTTGCCCTCTGTACCCTTGAGGCATAACTATCGTGTCTAGACTCTACGCCAGCCCGATTGGTCCCGATTTCCATCTCTCCGGAACCACAGTCTTTGGATGCTAGGGCAACTGAGTACTGCTGTGTGCGGATGTGAGCTGGCCCTTGGGTTCCTGACCCTGTTGTACATATATATATGTGTATGATTGGCATCCACAGTGGCACAGAGCCGTAGCCTCTACTAGCATGACGCTCTATGATCTCAGATCTATCCATCTTGTCTACATGTAACATTTTTCGGCTAACGCAAGTCAATGGGAAAACAGTACATACTACAGACTACGGCTTTGTACGATCACAGTTTGTTCCCTTTATCCGAAGGGGGGGGGGGGGGGGTTCGTACAAGTCCTCAGTGACCTCCTCACAGTGTGAGTGAACCAGAGCTGTAAGATTTCCGTTTATCAAGAAAGCACGCCACCGAGCGGCGAGCCAAGGCGGTTGTCGGATGTCCCTGTTGGACTGGACAATATGAGAACTGCGCAAGCGAGAATGCCTGTGGCCCTGTCATGCCATGTCACGCGCATGAGCTGACGAGCAACTTTGAACTACTCGCGAACATGAACACAAATGTACGTATAGTAACACAATCAACAGTTCAACTGCGAGTCTGCGGCCGTAATGCGGCTAGCGACGCAATGGCAGTTAAAGTTTCGGATGAACCGAGCAACGTCCGTCGAAATCTCCTCCCGATGGTAGTTTCTGCCGCCTGCGTAGTGCCTGGAAGGTCGCGTTCTTGCCTGGGAGTCGGAAGTCCTAACATTGCCGAATCGTGAACCTTCAACCCGTTGTAACTTGTACCGTTGTATAAGCGACGTCGTGAGCGGCTCATACTTGGGCGCTCATATACACGCGAAATACTATCAGATCTTTCTATAGTATCAGGTTTAGCAAAGAATAGCAAAGAATAGCAAAGCTTTAGCTAACTCGTTGTATACACGCCATCATTGTCGTCATGTACCATGGTCTGTATTTACGGCCTCATGGCTTGAGACAGCAGCGAGTCTATGAGCACGTTCCCAACATCGCCATTCGGGCCTTCATGTTGTCGGCATTTCTCAGCTCTGTCATGTTTCAACTCTGCTGCCTGCATCCTCCCTCCTCTCTCCGCATTTATATACAGCTATAAGCCTTCGACCTCCGGAAGTTGGATGGCTTGACCTGAGAATTGATTCTATTGACTATGCCCTCTCAGTCAACTTCAACTTCAAGCCTCATGAGTCAAGCATGTCCGATGTCGCACGATATAGGCGTATACAAACTTATTACAAAGCGCGCACTCTTTTGTGCAACAGCACAGCATAGCAAGACCCTAGCATGATGTAAACAGCATTGCTCCCACTGTCACATGAATCAAAGACAAAAACCACCTCTCAGGCCTCTTCAATCATCAATGGCGATATGGGGGCTTCAATAAACCAGACTACCAGTATTGAAAGAGATATCACGATTTGGGCCTCCATCTTCCAAAATGGTGACTCGCGAGCACGTTACCTAATAGTGCATCATATGGCTACCCATCAGGGCAGTACATAAGTCTGAGACTCTGAGTAGCCTGCAGCTGCCTCCTCGACTTTGAGAAGTGGTTTGGATGTGTTGGACACGCCCTTAGCATCGCCCGAAACGGGATAAAAGCCCTGGGGCCTGATACGCTTGCAGAGTTTCTCCCAAGTATCGCCATCGATGCTATTGCCTTCGTTCGCCACACACTAGAAAGAATAGCAATGAGCATCGGTATCTGTAGTGTTCTTTTTCGAATGTGTCTGTGTCTGCGTCTTGCGTTCGGGTTGGGACATGAATTTGAGGCACTTGCACGTCTAGTGATGTCGTCGTATATTTGGCCTTTTGTAGTAGACAGAAAATGAGAGAACCTAGTCACGACATTGTCCTATTTTGTTCGCACCATGTATGGCATGGTTTCAATTTGGCACTTGCGACTCGTCGTACACCTCGTAGCAAATATTCGAGGTGAGTTTTTTTCACTGATTGTGGGTGTTGGCCGCCACAAGGGGCAGCAGGAGGCCGAGGGCCAAAATACTTATTGCTGAGGGCGTGTATAGTGATTGAGTGTTTTCGAAGAAGTATGCATACAGGAACGATAGCCATCGCTGCAACACGGTCTGGTATACACAAGACATTATTAGCGACACAACGAAGTCATCTGCATCATATCTGCCTCTATAGAGCCGCGTGTTCTTGTCATTGTAATTTGTGTATGATGTCTGATACGGAGCGGCAACAGAGAATCAACAACTGGTGTGTAAAAGATTCCACAGAGCTGCCACAGTGAATGGGCAGAGGCACTGGCACTGATAGACACGCACAACAGGCTTTAAGCTTGTGAATAGTCAGCTGGATAAAGACCCACGCACACGTACAGATGAACAAACGTATATGATATGACAAAACAACTGAATGCTCGGCAGACTCGACTCACAAACATACCCAGACCGACGATATCATAAACAAAATACGAAGCATGAAACATACAAAACGCCCGCAATAGTAATGTAATGGCCAATAGAGAGACAAAAAGTGTATATGTGAGTGTGCGCCAACGCAATACCTAAGCCTCTTTCCCCCTCCAACCCCCCAACTCCAGGGCAAAGTCGAACATCATCCATCAAGTTGCCCTGTTGCTATTTCTCGTCTGTCAATATGCCCTTTTTTCAAGACATGTGTTAACCCCGGGTCATGTTCTGTACCGGCTTATAGACCAGGATGATGGCTTGCTTGCTTGCCGCGCAGTCGTGGCGACCCCATGTTCTGCCATTTCGTTTCTTTCCACAGCAAAATCCCTTTATTAAATCTTAATAAAGCCCCGGGTGAAATGATGAATGCGTTGATGTACAGTCGCTACGATGATGAAGTTCCAAGCCAACGGAGTCAGAATTGAGAGCCGATGCAAAATTGCAAGCGCAGATGTTAAAAGCAGCTGCAATTGCTAGTCCCAGTCTCGAAGGGCCCATGCTGGTTGCGTAGCCGACCCTTCTGCGGTAGCAGACAGACAACTCACATCAGAAGTGGGAGAATCACGACGCCCTTGGGTAGAACTGCCCGTACGAACCGTCTAGGAATCGTTGGGACGAACCTCCCGGCCGCTGGCCGTGGCGGTGCTGGGACCAGGCTTGGAGGCTGGGGCGTTGTTCCAGGACAGATACGTGTGGTCACCCAGTTTTCTGTGGGAGTTTCACAAAAGTTAAAATCATGATGCAGATTAGGTGGTGCATGAGCAGGTGCTTACCTCGGTCGGATCAGATGCGTAGCCGTGAAGATGGCGCCAAGCAGGATACACACGCCTCCCACGGCAATGTAAGCGATGCCGAGGAAGTTGTTGCGTCCGCCCATGACGGTTCGGGTGGTGATGAGGACGGACTTGGTTCCTTCGTATTTTTCGGTAGGGAAGACTGTCACAAAGTATCAAAAAAGAGAAGGAATGGCATGTCAGCACGTTGAACTTGAGTAATTTGAGTACCACGGGCAGCGGAACATACAATCATCAATGGCAATTTGATAGGTCCCGGCGTCCATGGGTGTGTCGTCGTTGCGCTTGTACAGCTTGCTAAACGTAGGCAAGCCAGCAGTACGCATCCATACTTGGAACGCCTCCCATTCTCTGATGTTGGGTGGCGGGTTTTGCTCCGTGTAATTTTGAGGATATGCTTTGGCCCAGTTTGGCGGCGGCAGGACATCAGACGGCTTGTAGCTGGTCTTATCGTAAAGATCCTTGTCGCTGTCCCAGGCAATTCCTTTTTTCGTCATGTTGTACGGCTTGGGGTCTTTGGAGCCGGGTGCGCTCAACCACATGGGGTCTCCGATGGAGTCGTTGAACATGGAGTTGGCGATGAGGCCGCAGGGGTAATAGGGCTTGTTCGTGCCGTCGCTGTCGGTGCCGTAGAGAGGCGTACATTTTGACCCGGTGATGTCGCCATAGGAGCGGGCATCGCCCCTGAGCTGGCTGAGATCGCAAGACTCTGCATATCGACGGTGGTTTTGGTAGAAATTCGTCAGATGGTAGTATAGGAGAACAGGCGCACCCATGCGTTCGGGCGTGGTGAACTGCAGGTAGCAACGATCACCTGAGGTTTCCACGCCATTATACAGTGTGATGTTGACGT
This sequence comes from Claviceps monticola, assembly GCA_018360055.1. NCBI lineage: Eukaryota > Fungi > Ascomycota > Sordariomycetes > Hypocreales > Clavicipitaceae > Claviceps > Claviceps monticola. Next base: position 81,304 of record SRPP01000026.1, read on the forward strand.
TCTTCTCGGCTGCCCACTTTGCGTTGACTGAGCCGTTGTTATTTTTGAAGGCAGTCTTGACAGCATTGTCAGGCATGGGCACAAATTCGCTATTTGTAAAGTCGCCGCCATCTTGCAGACACCGGGTATAGTCCAACTTGATTTCTTGGACCTGGAAAATTCATCGCCAAACGAAAAGATGACATTCGTTAGCTACATGGCAACAGGGATCTTTGGTAGATTATGTACGTGGTGCAGCCCTCCTTACCTGTGAACTGGCGTAAAGAAGCAAGCCACCTATGGGGGCGAATATGATGCCGATGCTGAAGAACAGGGGCAGAACGGTCTTGGGCGTTAAAATAGGTCTGTAATGAGATTCAGTATCCAAGAAGTCGACAAAGGCCCGTCAAACTTTTGACGTATCGTAACGTAGGTGGTGAACACAAAACATACTGCCAAGCCTTCAGACGTTGTTGCCGAAACGCCGTATCTAAAGAGGTGTTGTGTCAGCGGCATTCGCCAGCCCACGCGAGGTCTGCGTTGCGATCGTGGGAATATCCAAGACGCCGTGATTTGCGCGACGGGATTGCGCTCACTTGGTGGTCTGCGACTCTTCTGCTTCTCCGGCTGCTTCGGCGAGGAATCGTGGGAGTGGATGGAATCGGACATTGCGAACGGGATCGCGGAGGCACGCGATGCGCAGGGACGTCGGAATGTGGGAAGAAAGAGGCAGAGAAGAACAGAAGGTGACGATCGGTTGCGTCTACCTGGCGATTCTCCTTCTGATGTCCGGCGTGCTTCTCGTGATGCCTGATGATGCTGCTGGTGATGATGCTGGAAGTTGAGCGGACGTGAGATGCTGAGCCTCGGGGTCGTCACAGTGGAGACTTGTGCAGGGCCCAGCAGCCTCCAGGGGCGGATGTGGGACACAAGAGGTGTGGCTTGAATGGGATAATGTGGCTGTGCTAAAATGCAGATGAGTGTAGGGTAGTTCCATCAGAGTGATGAAAGGTGTGAGGAATGCTAATGCTGTCTGCTTCTTTTCTTTTGTCACTCCGTCCGATCATCGTTGTTTGCGCCGTCCAATGAGCAGTTTTCCTGCGTTCCCGATTCCTCATCAGACCGGGAGTCGGGACGCCGTTGCATCCAGCCTCCGTCTTGCTTCGCGCAGCAAGGGGCAACTGGTGGACTCGCGGCGGAAATTTAACGGTCTCCCCCGTTTTGCCCCTGTCATGTAGGTATGTATGTACTCCGTATGTACATACATACACACTGTGTATATCAACAGGTGTACATATCGATGTAGTCGGCAAGGCGACGGGAGCAAACGGTACGCGCGAATGCTAGGTATTGGTGTTGGCAACGTGGTATTGGTGATGCCAAGTGTTTCGGTCAAATAAGGCAACCAATGCAGCTACATACAAAGAAGTTTACATGTGGATGGAATCGTGTTGGCTCACATCTTTGTGCAATGGACAAGGGCTCAAGGGCTCGGGTATGTTACGTGCTGGGCCCAAGATTTTGGAAATCTGGTACATAACTATGTATGTATATATCTACGTAGAAGGACAGATTCTTTGACACGTTCTTCGCCTGGAGGTGGACTTACTTTGAACCCGTTCACACCAAGCATCTGGTATCACCGGTGAGCCTGCAGCCTTGTTGATCCACACGCATTATTCATACTGTGCATAGCTACAGACTTGACACGATTGGCTGTGTCGGTTCAGACGGCAATGCGGGACGAGAGACGGGAACTATGGTCCCATGCATGTATCCGTACTGTGTAAGGTAGGATCCAATGTGCGGTTGAGTACTGTATGCCGTTGTGTGTGCACTGTATCATAGGCAGAAGAAGGCCATATCCATGTTCTCCTTGTGCAGCGAGGCGCAGCAACCGCCATTCAATCAATCAATCCCCACGTCCACACGTCCACACGTCCACACGACCACAGGACCACACCGTGACAACGATGCATCACCTCCTGTGACGCCAGAGTAACCAGAGTTGCCCTCGGAACATTGGCGAAACGGAGTGGCATTCAACATGGATCCTAGGCGATCCCTCGTAGATAAAAGTTCTAGCCGCCAACTTGGCTTGGTTCGACTTTGGCTGGGCGATTCGCCATGCGGCCATTAGGTCATTATGCATGCCGAGCGCCAAAATGTCTTGCTTTGGATGTTGATGTAAGCTCCATGGTGTCACAGTGCATTATGTACAAAAGGTAACACCCCCCCCAGCCTGCCACTCGTCAGACTCTGGTGTTTGTTTTTGCTCTTCACATGTTGTTCTCTCTGTATGTACCTCTCTGTAACTCTCTTCGAAAAGAGACAAAGGACATACCAGAACGACGACTCGAAAAGAAGAACGAACTGCCTCGCCGAAAGACAACGAGCGCCAAAGCTGTCAAAGCTGAGCGACGCCTTTGTTGGGTAAAACGCCACCGGTAGTTAATTTCCCTCGCGCCCATCTTCATCACGGAGGCAACGTACACCCACGTCGTCATCTCGCTACAATACCCGCTCCCCCGTCCGCTGTGTGTCACTCAAAGTCCGTGGACCGGGCACCTTCGTCATCGAAACAACAAGTCCTGGTGTCCCTGCTATCGATTTGATTCACGACTCCTATTTTGCTGAGCGTTCAACGCTGGCGGTCGTGTGTTCCGTCTCGAAAGGGTGGGCAAGTTTGAGACGAGGCTCAATTGTAGCCCTGGGCTCTCACAGCGCCGTAGTTCATCTTTGTTTCTTCAATTTTCTCTGAGTATCAGACACATGCGTGGTGGTCATTGAAGTCGGGCGTCGTCTCTTGTTCATTGGCATCGCGACCAACTGGGACCTTGTCTGGGTTTAAAATCTCACGCCGGTTCCGCCCTGCCGCGTCCAAGTCCGGATGACTTTCCTCCCAGTGCCATTCCGACTGTCTTGGTAGGAAAATCTTGAAAGTCGCGACTTTCGCCGGAATAAAACACCAAGAATTTCTCAGAAACGACTCACCTAAATAATCACCCACCTCCCATCATGTCGGTCCGACAGTCACGATCAAGAGTTAGTAGCAGATCGTCCACCATACCACAGATCGAGATACAGGCGCCGCGGACATCGACTTCGAAGCGAGTGCCCAGGGACACAGGATTTCCTGAGCCATTCCACAAAGGTAAGATGCGCATGATCTCGGTCGTGGATGTTGATGTGTATTCGAGATTTGTACAAATTCTTACAGCCGCCGCGCATAGTGTCCAACACCACTCTTCCTCACCCAGATGCCGATCTCTCCCCCAACGCCACCCTCTCCAGCGATGATGTTTCCCCAGAACGAGTTCTCAAGCGAAACCGCCTTTCGTTCTTGAAAAAGAACAGCAAACGAACCGTCAGCCACGGAACACTCGATCCCCATTCAGAAGCGCTGCACAGCATCGTGTCTTTCTCCACCATGTCCGTCGCGGGCGCTGAAAAGAAACACTCTCATTCTGATGGCGATTTCTCGACGCCTAGCATCTGGCTCGCCAAGGACGGAGACGACAGTCTGCATTCCGGGTCCAAGAAGGAGGAGGAGGAGACCCCGCCTACGTCGCCAGATATGTCGGAGAAGCAGCGCAAATCGCGAAAGTTTTATAAGTGGAAGCGAAACTAGGGGCTGTGCCATTGGCGCGTACATATAATTGGCGATTGTATGAGATTATTGGCCAGCTCTATTCGCTTGGGCTGCAAGAGTGTTTTACGTCCCATGTCATTGCAATCTTTGTTTTCTTGGGTTTGGAGTAGCGACTGGAGCAGCGAAGGAGTTTTGGTGAATTTTGGCTTTTTTTTCCTTTAAACTTCATTCGGGTTTATTATGGACATCACATGTGGACATGCTCGGCTTGGACCGGTGTGACTCGGCCGTAAAAGGATAGGCATTGAGGAAACGAAAAATGACTTCTGCAAACAGTATTTATAAAAAACCCCATCATAATTGTTCCGTGTTATTGACTTGACGAGATTTAATGGCCATCCTGATCTTGTCGGAAAGCCAAGTTCCGCACATTGACTCCGCATGCATCGAACTCGACAAGCTCCATACCGCCCCATTCAAAAAGTGCAAATCGAAAGTGAGCACAGAGAATGAAGATTGAATAAATTTGCCTGAAAGCGAGTAAAGGATAGACTAAAGAAGCATGTCGTTCCAGCTGAGAAGCTCAACTCCCCCGATACGTCGTATAGCTAAATGGCCCCAACAACAACGGCACATGGTACTTCTCCCCCCTCTTCACCCGAAACGAAACCATTACCTCAGGAAAGAACGTGTTCTCCATCCCAAAGTATCCCGCCGTGTCGAAACACAGTGTCCAGGTCGAGACGTCCTCACCCTCCGGCTGGCCGAGGACATCCCCGAGCGTCTGGTAGGTGTTCGAGCCCGAGGAGCTCGTGGGGCTGCTGCATGGCGGCCAGGTGCTGATGCGGCCGTCCTGGTCTGTAGAAGTTTCGAAGTTGAAGACGTGCCCCGGGATAGTGCCGCCTTGAAGGCGGACGCGGATGGCTGTGGCGGGACGGCCGGTGGTGGTGTCGAGGACGTGGCAGGTGATGAGGGCTTTCGCAGACATGGCGGGCGTAGGTTGGAGATGAGATGTGGGGGAGATGATATACGTGAGACTATGGAGGGAGTTGCGATATCAGGTAAGGTACTCGGTCACGATCGTCGGGCACGTATCACCGTTTTCTGGTCTCTATTTCGCCTTCGTCCATGGGATTGTATGTAGTCAAGAGTCAAGACTCAAGGCTGCATTGGCTGCATTGGCTGCATTGCATGGCGATTCTTTCCCCGCAGCCGGAACAGTTGTCCGTGGTGGGGCCAATTGTTTGACCTCGAGCCCCAGCAGTGATCAGTGACATTGTACCGTACCGTATCTGCTCTATCTGCTCGGCGTTGAGGTCCTGGAGACCCGGACTAGAGCAATAACTAAGCTCTTGGGAAGGCTATGGCCTTGATCTTCGCGGGGGAAATGGACTACGGAGTAAAAATGCATGTACATGTGTACACACAATGTAGGATTCACATCCACGCATGCAATCATGCTTCAAGGCATCCTTGGCCGTGAGTCGTCTCTGATTCGAACCCCTGTTTGGGCAACCCAATGAGAGAGCTTTGTGACTTATTAGTGCGGCAGGCAGTTGACGATGAGTCGACGACGCTCTGGAGCTTTCCAGAACCACCACGGAACAACCACCCATCATCACCAAGTACACCACAACGACTATCACCATCGACCGCGGTAGTTATCTCGTCTCCAGTGCCACCCGCGCACCTATCCGCGTACACCTCACTTTCACCCGCATTCACCTCACCATCTCTCTCTCCTGAACCCCCCAACACCACCCCAACCCCCCCACCATGTCGTCCGCCATCGTTTCCGCCGACGACGCCCTCGAGCCCACGCTCCAGAACCTGCTCGACCAACGCTCTCTCCGCTGGGTATTCGTCGGCGGCAAGGGCGGTGTCGGCAAGACCACCACATCATGCTCTCTAGCCATCCAGCTCGCCAAAGTCCGCCGCTCCGTGCTGCTCATCTCCACGGACCCGGCGCATAACCTCTCCGATGCCTTTTCGCAAAAATTCGGCAAGGAGGCCCGCCTGGTCGACGGCTTCGACAACCTGAGCGCCATGGAGATTGACCCCAACGGCAGCATGCAGGACTTGTTGGCAGGGCAGAACACAGACGAGGACATGAACGCCGCGGGCGGTGGTGGCCTAGGTGGCATGATGCAAGATTTAGCCTTTGCGGTGCGTTCAAACACGAGATGAACAACCCCCTCCCCCCCTTCGCTATTCCGTGGTCTAATATCCTTCCCCCCCCCCCCTTCCCCCGAAAATAGATCCCCGGCATCGACGAAGCCATGTCCTTCGCCGAAGTCCTCAAACAAGTCAAATCCCTCTCCTACGAAACCATCGTCTTCGACACCGCCCCTACAGGCCACACCCTCCGCTTCCTCCAATTCCCCTCCGTCCTCGAAAAGGCCCTCGCCAAAGTCTCCCAACTATCCAACCAATACGGGCCCCTCCTGAACGGTGTCCTCGGCTCCAGCGGCGCTCTTCCTAATGGCCAGAACCTCAACGACATGATGCAGAAACTCGAGTCCCTCCGGGAGACCATCTCCGAAGTAAACACCCAATTCAAGGACCCGGATCTTACGACATTTGTGTGTGTCTGCATCGCCGAGTTCCTCAGTCTGTATGAGACGGAGCGCATGATCCAGGAGTTATCCAACTATGGCATCGACACGCACTGCATTGTGGTGAATCAGTTGCTGTTTCCGAAGAAAGTGAGCGATTGCGAGCAGTGTAATGCGAGGCGTAAGATGCAGAAGAAGTACCTGGATCAGTATGAGGAGTTGTATGCGGAGGATTTCAATGTGGTCAAGATGCCGTTGTTGGTGGAGGAGGTGAGGGGGAAGGGGAAGTTGGAGATGTTTAGTGAGATGTTGATAGCGCCTTATGTGCCGCCTCAGTAAACCATTTTACGTGTTCTTTTTTTTCCTTTTCTTTTTATAACTGTATGTTTTTTTCTAACTACATTTTATATTCTGGACTTTGTTTTGGGTCATGACGAGATGAAGCCATTACGGAGGTGCATGACGGGTGAAAATAGAGACATCATATCGAATGCGGATGGTATTTAATGGTCGTTATGATTCCGTCTTGTGTCTAATCTACCTATTGATCCATCCATCGAGTCTGCAGTTAGAGGCTCTCCTCGCCCAGCGAAAGCTGTAGTTACGCTGCAGTTGTGTGTGCAGGGCGCGCACGCACGCACGCAGGTGAGTAAGTGAGTGAGTAGATTCGGTCTTCCATTGCGTGTCACATCTCGCCCTTTTTACGCACGAGTTTCTTTGCCTTGTACGGAAAAAGGGCCGGGTGGGCATTGTATGTACATATATATATATATATATATATACGGAGTAGTTTAGCCGTTTGGTGTAATCAAGGTTCGGGCACTCCTCACGACTGAACGGACATATAATTGCAAAGGCACAAACAAGGGGGCACGAGATCACGGATCGAGTCTCACTTCATTGCATTGGTTTCCTTCTCAATTGCCCAGAAAAACAAAATATACATGCTGCTCCAAAAAAAGACAGTCCAGCCTGCAAAATAAACCATAGACACGACAGTCCAGAGAGACGATGAAAACGACATTCCACCCCGGAAACGAAATCAAAAAAAGACAGGATCAAGATTCACAAATCTGTCACCCTAACTCATGGGTTTATCCTAGCGCCGGCCCAATGCACAAGACAATACGACACAATAATGAGTGGTCTGCATTTGCTGGTGCAGCTCGGACAAGTCAGTCCATGCCAACTGCTCCTAGCGCCATGCCAATCAATGAAGATGGTTTCAAAAGTACAGTGTGAAAGACCAACGATGAGGACTGGTCAGATGGAAGAAAACCCTGAAGCATTCCACGCGGTGTGAAAGTGCGTTAGGGAGTGAATGAAGACGTGATGAAGCGCCAGTTGAATGCGATCCGGTCCGAAAAGTCTCATTGCGAAGGGGGGGGGGGTGACGCGAGGAAGTGTAGATCAACAACTATTCCCCCTTGGCCAAGCTCATAGTTCGCGGTAATCACTGGGCCTCACTCTGCGTTGCTTGTTCTGGTGTCGGTGAGGATTGACCGGTTTTCGAAAATACGCTTCGTCGTCGCCGCCGCCGCCCTGGCTGCTGACTTGGCCAAAAGCAGCTACGTTTTGCTGGAATCCGTTCATGCCGCCATTCATGTTTGTCATGCTGGCGCCCATTCCCATGTTTCCGGCCATGCTCATGTGTGACCCCATTCCCATGTTGCTTTGCATGCTCTGCATGCCTTGCATTCCGTTCATGGCGCCCATGCCGCTCATATCCCAGCCGCCGTTCATGCCACCATTCATGCCGCCAAAGCCTCCGTTCATGTTGCCAAAGCCGGGCATGCCCATCATCGGCATTCCCATCATTGGCATACCCATACCCATGTTCATGCCAGGCATACTCATCATATTGGGCATTCCCATGCCGTTGAACATCATGGAGTTCATCCCCCCCATATCAGACATCCCGTTCATCATGCCATTCATACTGTTCATGTTGCCATTGAGTGTCGGATTCGTATTGCCGGAATTGCCGGTTGGGTGAGTTTGCATCGCCTTCGGTCCTTTGGGAATCCTTGTATTTTCAAGCGCGTCTTCAGCAGCTCGCTTCTTCGATGTGGGAACCAAAGCATCTGAGATCTGGGCCGCTTGCGTCGTTTCGCTTATTGTAGGTGATGCGCTGGGCGATTTGGCCTTGGCCTTCTCAGTCACCGGCGACTTGATTGTGGCCGATTGTGACGTATTTGAACTGACCTCGGGGTCTTCTTGTTTCTCTTGAGCATCATCAACTCCGTCAGCTTCGTCAGCTTCGTCAGCTTCGTCAGCTTCGTCAGCTTCGTCAGCTTCGTCAGCTTCTTCAGCTTCGTCAGCTTTCACGCCAGTACTCGTCTCGAGATCGTTGACCGAGTCCACCTGGATCGCTGGTGGCGAGTTAGCAGGCGGAGATTTAGCCGTCTCTTTGTCCTTCAGGTATTCCTGAATCTTCTTGGAGGCTTCATCGTCAGCCTGCAGGTCGTCAATCAGCACACCCTCCTCTTGACACGCGGGGCAGACGAAGTCGCTTTCTATGAGAGCATTGGTGATGCAGTCATTGCAAAACGTCTTCTGACAGCATGGTGCCTTCATTGGTTCAACCAACATCTTCTTGTCGATCGAACATTGCAGACCCCTCTCCTCCACTTCTTTGTCTTCAGCCTGTGCCTCTTTGTTTGCTGTGGAGGACTTTGTTTTCGCTTGGTACTGCTCCCATGAAGCTTTGTCCGGTTCTGCAATGACGAAATCTCCATCAGCATTGACCATGATACCGGATGGCCGCTTTGCCTCATCGCCGTCGGTCTGGGCCAAGATAACGGACTTGTCGACCTTTTGGAGGAACGACCGAGGAATGCCAGTTGTCCGCTTCACACGGGGGCGATTGTCGAACACTGGGTCATCATTCGTAGGACACAGCTGAATCCAGTGGCCCTTGTTACCGCATCGGTAGCAGATATAGCCATTGGGAGGGTCATGATCAGGAACATTGGCCGGCCGTTTTGCGCCAGGTTTGTAGACTGGGGCTTGGCTATAGTTTGCCGGTCAGTCTATATAATCACGCTTTGGAAATCGAGCATGGGGCGTTTATCACAACTCACTGAGACAGCTCTTCCTGTTGAGCGGACCACTGCTCCGACTGGGCAGCAAACATGGCCGCCATCTTTTCCTCCTCCGTACTGGCATTATTCATGTCACTAATCGCAGTCACACTCGGTTTTGAGGAAGACGCTTTGTGTAATTGCTCTTTTCTTCCGGCATTCTTGGAAGATACTGGCATTTTTCCAAATACATATCGTGCCGCTCGACCGGCGCCAGGTTTCGAGGCCGGCTGACGCCGAGCAATGACCGTCGTTGATCTGGAAATGATGGCGGTGTCATCGTCGTATTCTGTCGTGAGATTTGTGTCAGTGACTGATTGATTTTGCGATGGCCCTCAGTCCTTCCTGCACGAAGGAACTTACCTTCACTGTTGTCGTCTGTGTATATATGAAGATCGAAGTCTGTACCATCTCCTAAACCGCTTTTGACGATAATCTCACGCTTCAGCTCAAAGACAGAAATACCGGTACCATCAAATTCCACCCGAGTGGGTTCCTTTTGGGACTTAAATTTGAAAAACACTGAAGAAGCCATTTTGTATGATTTGTGATTGTAGCGACTCAGTTAAAATTTCTCTCCACGAAAAGCAGTAATGTAGACAACAGTGACAATGTTGGTTGACGACAGTCGCGAACAAATAGGACGACTAGCTCAGACCCAATGCGCTCGCCAAGTAAATCACACCAAGATTGATTTTTTTTCTTTCTTTCTGTGCACTAACAACACCACTTATTCTTAGACCGCGCGGACCCCTCTCTTGCTATCTGTCTTGTCTGTAGTTTGTTTCCTTTTTTTCTGCTCTGGCTTTTGCACTCGAGTGCTATTTCAGGTCAAGTTGGGAGAATAAATATTCAATTTTGAAAGTACTTGGAGGACAAAATGATTATCAAGGCCAAGGGGAGACGAAGAACAGAACACAATAGGAAAGGAGTACAGTGAGACAGATGTCTGAAAGGAAATGCAACCCAAAGGCCCCCTAATTTCCCACTCAGCAACACTATGTTGTTCACCCTCTGCACCAAATCACCTCAAAGTCAGCTCAAGACACCTAGCTTCTTGATCTTATGGCGGATACAGGCAAGAATGACGACGAGCGATCAACAACGGATGAGAGACGAGGTAGCAATAGATGAGCGGCGTGAGCTAGCAGACCGTGCTCTGATTGTGGCCACAGAAAATGCACTGCTCGCGTGACGCAATTAGGTGCGCTCGAAGGTGGCGCGAGTTTGTGAGCGTCAAATCAAGCGATACGAATCTTCGAAGGTACAATGATGCTCAAAAGGTGGAGTGATCGAAAAAGCCACGGTCGTGGGTGGACGTGGGATGTTGATGGACGATGTATGTCGATGGACGATGTATGGGTCGGTCGATGGAGCGGGTGTTGAAGAGAAGAGAAAAAGCAAGGTATCCGTCGCAGGGAGAGAAGTGGTTAATAACGAGGCAGATGGATCGGCAAAGTCAGCAGGTACAAACGGAACCGGAACAAAGGAAAGCCGTTTCTACCGGCTTACGCTAGTCAGCACATCTTGCCCCGTCAATAGCCGTGACTTCACATAGTCTAGGTAACTACGTAGTTAGGTATGTACTCCGTAGTTTAGCTCCCTTCCCTCTGATGTCATGGTAACGTGGTAAAAACGAAAAATGTGTGAGTGCTCGCTGCGGTGTGGTAAAGGTCACCACCAGCTATCTCATCCCCCTAGAGATTCCCGACAGGCGAAAGACTCTAGACACAGCACGAAAAGTCTCCCACCAAAAAAAAAAAAAAACTCTCGTCGGACGCAATTAGTACGCTATTTCCGGTTTCACGTTCTTGGACCTAAAATCGGTTCATCAGTATGTAGGGTGGGCCTGCTCGGTCCCTACTCCCTACTGTAAAACACTCCGACGATGCATTAATCAGATTCATCAACGCGCATGTAGCATCGAAAACTTTGAGAAAGGGACGAGAAGGGGCTCAGCAACTAATTGTCAGCATACTGGCTCTGTCTCCTGCACTGAATAGCCACTTCAACGACTACGTGGAACAGAATCCAATACACATTGGTTAGATGCATTCAATCACGACAAGTTGTCTACATTGAGCTACCTATACCTAAACAGACGCATCATTCCTAGATTTGTCCTTCTTTGTCTCATACCAATACGCACTGTTCTTATTCAAACTATCCCCGGACAGCTTCCTCGCCTGAATGTGCCCCAACTGCGGACCCTCGTAGTGTTTTCGACCATCAAGAACCCACGTCGTACCTGCGATGGCAACCATGATGCCCAGGGCAACGATAAAGTAGTTCATGTTTTTGGGCTGTGACCGGGACATGGGGAGGAAAGACGTAGAGACTGGTGGTTATCATCGTCCATACGACGCCAATCTGAAAAAAAAAGAAAGTTAGACTTCTTGTCGCCGGCTGGTCTCAATCTTTCCAGTTCTTTACATGTGGAGTTTCATTTTCTATCTTCAGAGACTCAACTAAAAAGACGGGATGAAGAGTGAATGGAAAGAGACCTGCAATGTTCAGAGCCCAGCCCCAAGCTCCAGGAAACTTAAAAGACCGATGATCGATCCTCTGGCAACATGGCGCGACCACGAAGAAGATGAATCGCAGGCGGAAATTCGGAATTGCATACGTCATGCCCAAACATACCACAGCAGCCGATACAATGGCGTTGAACGAGCTGCTACACTCCAAGGAGATGCATCCAAAGACAATGACCCAGCCGACAGTCCACAACAGCGCATTCAGGGGTACCTCGAGCGTGGGATGAACGCGCACGAAGAAGGCACCGAATGGCAAGCCGCGGTCTCGTGCAAAGGCATAGCTCATGCGCGTGCTGGTGCGCATGATGGCGAACATGACACCCAGGAGCGGGAATATGAGCAGACAGATACTCCCGACCTAGCTTTTGGTAGCCTCCGTGAGAATCTGCAGTACGGGGCCCCATTTGGCCGGGATGAAACCGTCTATGTTGTTGACGCAGAAGAGGAGACTGCTGAGAAAGATGAAGCCGGTGACCATGCCTATCGCGATGCAGTAAAGCATGATTTTGGCGCCCTGGCGCTGTGGGTTGGGTATTTCCTCAATCATGTGGGCAGTTGCGTCGAAGCCTAGTATAGTCCTAGATATAAGCGATGTGCCATAAGTGGTAGCGGTTCCTTGGAGGCTGAGCATTTGATGCAACCCGAGAACTCGAATCGGAAACATAGCATAGTTGACGAGGGCAAGTTATAGGAGGGAACAAGAAGTCCCGAAACGGAAACCAAGTGCAAAATGAAATGAGAAGGACCGAAAATCTAGAGCATGACACAAAGAGAATGGAAAGAAACCACTCACCCGTCAATGCAAATGCACCCTGAAGCAACCCCAACATCCACGCAAGGCCATCGGGCCATCCAGTATCGTTCCCGGATCGTCGCGTGTTAATGCTCCAATTCGAGTGTATCCAAGTCCTAAGTCGTCATGCTCGATGAGCGCGCTCAAGTCAAGACACCGAGTGGCTGGCCAATCTGGATTCTGCCTCCTTCTCCAAGGAACGCTGATGGCGGAATTATGTGCCGATGACAATCTGGGGAACCGAGGCGCCGAATCCGTGTGCGCCTCGCGTCATGAATTGAATCCATGCGGGCAGAAACTTGATTTCATTTCGTGGCGGATTGAACGCGCAGGTGGATGCGTGACGTGAGAGGCACAATGGGAAGTTGGAGGCAACGGCGAATGCTTCTGTTGCACAAAAGAGTGGGCGCAGCCGTCTGGCCACTGGTCTGGCCACTGGTCTGTGCTTTACATACATGCCCCTATAACTATGCCCCTATATATGTACAGAGTACCCTGCGACAGCTTCGTCCATGAAAATGTAGCCCCACTCATAGATAGAAAGATAGAATGAGCGGCATAAATCGGGAACGAATGCAATAACCGGTGACAGCCAGGTACACATGTACCCCCAGAAAGATATAAGAAGACTTAGGTACTTAAAGACCAAACGACCTAATCAATAACGTCACGCACTTCACTGTCATAAAGATTCATTGACCGACCGCGGCCTTCATCGCTATAAGAAGGTCTACCAAACAGCTTAGAGAGAGGGGTCATGGTGTTCACTGTTGCCATAAATGCTGATGCAATCCCACTCACGCAGAATACCGGACGTCGTTTTCAAAAGGGGCTATTTGGGGTGGTGGAGGAGAAAAAAAGAAGAAGGGGCCGGGTATCTATCTGACTGTACCCAACTTTCGAATTCGTCCCACGGTTCATATCGCTCACCGGCTCACGCTGTGAATAATGAGTCAGTCCCATTTGGTGACATCCCGAGTTACGCAGCAAGGAATTCTAACGCTATGATCAATATGCAGCCGACTACAAAACATACCCCTCAAAGGAAGTTGTCAATACATGGAGAAAAGTCTACTCCTCGCTCTTGCCCATCCCATTCGTCCACACGCCGCCCTCATTCAGATGCTCCCCGGGCGGCTCCATCCCCTGAATATGTCCCAACCGCGGACCCTCAAAGTGCTTGCGCCCATCGAAGACCCACGTCGTGCCTGCGATGGCGAGCATGATGCCGAACGCGACGATGCAGTAATTCATGTTGTTGGCTGTGGCGGGCAGTTCAGGAGGAAAAAGGAAGAGGACGGTGGTCACGATGGTCCAGAGAATGCCGATCTGAGAAGGAGATTTTAGCTTTTCGCATTCTGATGTCTCGCTTTCTTCGATTCACGAATACGCACGTGTCTTATGTTCTGTTATGGAAGAGTGCTCAAATACAAGAGGGCAAAAAGGAATTCAACTCACAATGTTCAACACCCAGCCCAAAGCCCCAGGGATTTTAAACGACCGATCCTCAGGCAACATGGCTCGCCCGCGAAGGAGGTGTATGGCAGGCGGAATCGCATACGTCACGCCCAGCGCAACCACCGCCGCCGATGTGATGGCGTTGAATGTGCTGCTGGATCCCAAGAAGATGCATCCAAAGACAACCACCCAGCCCACGGTCCAGAAAAGCGCATTCAGAGGCACGTCGAGCGTGGGGTGGACGCGCGCGAAGAAGCTACCAAATGGCATGCCGCGGTCCCGCGCAAACGCATAGCTCATGCGCGTGCTGGCACAGACGAGCGTGACCGTGGTGAAGACCATGCACAGGAGCGGGAAAATGAGCAGACAGATGCTCCCGGCCTTGCTTTTAGTCGCGTCCATGAAGATCTGCAGAAGGGGTCCCCAGCTGGCCGTGATGACGTCGTCCATGTTGTTGACGCAGAACAGTAGACCGCTGAGAAAGATGAAGCCGGTCAATATGCCAATAACGACGCAGTAGAGCATAATCTTCGGGCCCTGGCGCTGAGGGTTGGGAATTTCCTCAATCATATGGGCCGTTGCATCGAAGCCTAGTCTATACGTGAGTCGAGAGGTCACAAGAAAGCAGGAGTTGACGTCTGAGTCTGGTGAATGACTGCACGAAAGAAGATGATATACACAACTGTAACTCACCCGTCAGTGCAAATGCACCTTGGAGCAATCCCAGCATCCACGCAACGCCATCAGGCCATCCAGTATCATTCCGAAAATGTCCGTACACAAACTCCCCCGTCTGGAAATTGGGCGAAGCACATGCCAGCACCGTAATGACAATGACGACGAAGCCAGTCACGGACCACAGGAAAGCGGCCTTTGTGAAATACGGCAATAACCGCGTAAGCAGCGCGTTGAGGACAAGCGCGATGAGGGCAAACGCCACATATATTAGAAACTGGTGCCACGGCTGGGCGTTAAACGATGGATGCAACAACTGAATAATGTTCATGACAAATGTGCTTCCCAGGAGAGGGCCCGTCGCGCTGAGAGCTACCCATCCGCACACGTTGATCCAGCCCGTGATGTAGCTGACGGCGCGACTGGACGACTTCCACGACACGATGGCTGCCCAGTGGTACTGTCCTCCTGCGGTAGGATATGCGGAAAGGAACTCAGCCAGCGACGCAGCCAGACAAAGATTGCAAATGCCCGCCACGATGAGGCCCCAGATAACAGCACTGGAACCACCGGACGGGAGCGCGAGCGTGATGGACGCCGCGAGGGCAGTCCAGGTGTTGAGAATGGCGAAAGCAAGGCCGAGCATAGATAGCATGGAGAAGTTGCGCTTGAGTTCTTGCTTATGGCCCATGGCCTCGAGGGCGGCGGCATCGTCGACGAAGCTGGCTCGTCGTCCGTGGCCCAGTCGACTGGACTTGGAGCTGTTCTCGCGACCGCGAGCATGTGTTGGTACTGAAACCATATTGCGGGTTTGGACGTATCAAACACGGCTGCACTTGAATGTGTGGTACAGGTCGAATTCCGCCAACTCAACCAGACGTCGTCGCTTCGCTTACACGCCAAGTTTACGGCGAAACCAGATTCGCAGGAGCACGGAACACAGGAAGACGAATGTACTCCACTGCTCCTCACTCACACAATACAATACATACGTACGGCGCGAGTGAGGGTGAAAGAATTCAGGAAAGAAGGAGAATGCCAGGTAACAATGAGCGTGGAAGTCTCTCTATCACCATCCTTTCCCGGATTTCCTTTACCCCTCTCCGAACCAAAGCCACGCGCATAGAGCGACATCGGAGACCGCGGAAAGCAGGCCGTGTTATCTGGGTGAACATGTATGTGTATGATGTATCTGCGTGCAACTTTGCTTATCTGAGTGTATCCGAGTCTCCAGTCGTCATGCATGATAAGGACTGTCAGCGACTAGCCAATTTACTCCTCTCAAGATGCCAAGGCGCTGATGGCTAAATTGGAATGACGATCACATCTGGGGTACATATGTATCTGGGCCCCTGGAGGCTGGGAGTCATTCGGAGAACAGAGGTAACGGTAGGACTAGCGTATGTAATGGTAAATAACTAAGTCCGGAACCTTGGTTACGTACTGAAATCCGTCTGAAACTGAGATGACAGTGCTTTTTTTGTAACCCACTTTGTACATAGGTATTCTTTTTGGGGCCAATCCCAGTTATCCTCTAGGGTGGCAGTGGGCACTCACTTGGAGTCTTGCGCCTAGTAGTTAGAGGCGCAATGCTGTCTCGCGATACGGCGATGATCGGAGGAGACTCCGATGTTGAGTGCAAATGGGATTGACCAATGGAAGCCCGGAGACGCTCCGATAAATGGGCCTTGGAGTTCCTGAAAGTCACAAACGTTTAGTTTGAGGTGAAATACAGCGTACAGTACGACCGTAACGTTCCTGACGGTAATTTGCACAGTCCTAGGCAACGGACATCTGTGACCTGTGCGGAGTCCCGCGACTGTGGAATGCATTCATGTTAGGATGGGGAGAAAACTTATACATACCTATCAGTAGTGGCGGATTGATATGAGAGGCACAGTTGGATTTGAGGGAGGGAAGTCCATTCGAGGAACTGCGTCACAGAGTTGTCAAGCTTTCAAAGTTCAAGGACTGGTCGGTGGGTCCCGAGCAGCTTGGCGGTGCTAGTTGATTGGCGGTACTTGCTGCTGGGTATATAATCAAAAATAATAGAAAAGTTTTCATTGGGGCCTTAGATCAGTGGTAGATTATGTGATTCCAGCGATGGAGTTTCCACAGGGTCGTCCGTTCGATCCGGGCAGGCCTCAATTTCTCTCTACCGAAACACATTTTTTTTTGGATGTGTAAACCATTTTGGAATCACATCAGGAAATGTTCTTTCCTTCTCGTTCTTCTCCTTTTGGCCTCACTCCTTAGAACCCAGGGAAGGGACTAAAAACTATGCCTGACTTACCAGTGACCACAGTCCGTTGGCTGCTCACCTACTTGGCTCCTCTCCAAGTTCACACCTTTCACATCTCATGCATTGGACCATGCGCCGCCTGAAGCAATCATGACCTATTTCACGCATGAGAAGCTCTTCCGCCGTTTGCTTCGATCAGACATATTCACTTATCCTCAGCAGACGTACTCGGGATGTGCCAAAACCGAAAAACTCGCCACTTGCCAGCTGGAGCATAGGGTGCTCGTTTGCCAGCACCATGCCAATGAATAACGATCGTCTTGTATCTCGCGGCTCAGGCTCCTGTTCCGTTTTCCTTCCGTTCCGAAAAGCTATTTAGCTGCTGCTCCTGCTGCTTCCATGGGCTTTTCTAGGCGCCGATCCTACTTTCTTTTGTCCTAAAAATTAAAAGACCTCGTCACTTTTCAGTCAGACGGTTCGACTCCCAAATTAAAAACCGCAGAACCAAAACCATGGGCAGCTCTATGAAATCTCACAGCCTCTCCCCCGCACAGAACTTCCCTCCCACCCCTCCGCCCATAAATAAAGTATCGGTCCAGAACGAGCGCCTTATTTCCGAACTCTTTCCATTTAAAGGCATAGACAGGCTGAGGGAATGGCTGAAGGTATGTAGGTGGCATGTAGGGCGCATGGGCCGAGTTTATGCGCGACTGCGTGACAATGTCGCCCAATGAGTCGGTTGCCGATCCCGACAAGGGCACGATTACCAAGGCAGCCGGGTCCGCCATCGATTTGTCAGGAAACACCAAGTACTTAGTGTACCACCCCGAAAAAACAGCCTGGACAGTCAATGACCATCACGTGCGATTTATCGTGATAGTCGTCCAGTACAACCTGCTGTTGGGCTTGTGGTCGCAGAGGGGCTGGACGCACAACAAGCTGAGGATATGCAGGGCTGTGTATGAGTTGTTGTGCTATTTGAAGATATCTTGCTTTACCGTTGAAGATTTGGCTTGTTCGTCGTGAATTGGGAATGTTTTTTTTTTTTTGCCTTTTGTGTCGCGCATCTTCTGCGGTGATGTTCGGGAGTGTGAGAATGAAATCAATCACAGATAGTATCTCAGCTCCTCGCGGTGTCTTATCGACAGAGCGTGGGAGAATTCGCACTCGTCACATAGGAAGAGCCGAAGAGTCGAAGAGTCGAAACGAAAGTCAACCGAATCTAAATTTTTGGAGGAGAAATTCTTCATCAAGTGTACATACTTGCTAATTCAGATTCAAGTCAGCTGCTTTGAGCTAGGCAAAGGATGCGGCGGGTGACGGTGTGGCGGGTGTGGCGGGTGTGGCGGCTGACATATTGTGTGACTTGTGTGACCTCGATACATATAACGATCCTCAGATACAGACGTCACACCTAGATGGATGCAGCTGCCAGCCGTTTTGGGCAGCATATAGTGTCCCTGGGTGCATGGTTCCGAGGCAACGGGACAGGCACTCTTATGCAGAATCTGCAATGCAATTGCGGCTTCTTTCTTCCTTTTGTAACCTGTGGAACCTGACTCTGGAATCTAGTACAACTATATATTCGGCTCTCGGGGTCGGCCCTCGGGGAATAGCCTCAGACTTAGCCGTTACATATCCGGTTCGGCATGAGACAATCAATTCTATCAGATGCCTGGAAGCCACCGCGCACAATAAGTCCTACAAATAGGCTGACGGTTCCTGACGGTCTCACTAGTATTGGTCCTTGGGGTCTCGTTAGTCGTGAGACAAAAGGATGGCCCCTTTATCGAGCCATCGCACGGAGGTCTGAGATGATAGATCAGCTGCAGACGGCGCTGGAATTGCATCCTGCTGCACATACACAAGACACATACACAAGACACATGTGATACAACTTGCATGCTGTACTCCGTATTGTGTATACATATGATGACGACACGGATTATGTCGCGAGGACGATTTGCATGTAAGCTGCGAATTGCGATGGAGAATGCATTGTCATGCAAACGGCAGGAGCGCTCTGGTCGTCCTCCACACGCTCCTCCCCTTCTTTACGCCGTAAACTCCATGATAACCGAGAGCGAAGCAATGCAAAATCACAATGCACTTTTCAGTGCTCACGCATACCCATCAACGCTCATTCTCATTCGCCTGTCACGGCATCCGCCCGTCGTGCGCCTCCATACCTCGAAGCGTCCAGAAATGGGGCCGATTGGGGCAGATGGCGCATTTGGCGTCTCAATCACGACCGAAAAGCGTTAGCGTTACCGATAATCCCTTCGCGCCTCGTCCACCAACTTGTCAATGAGCAGCATCTCGACGTTGCCAGGAGGCTGATGGCACATTCCAACGGCCAAGCATGCTTTCGTCCGGCCTTGCTGCTTGGGTGCTTCCTTGTAAGACGTGCAAACGGCGAGACAGGCCCAGAAACATAATGGGGAGACAGTCCGACGGAATGGGCAAGGTGTGGCGGAACTGCGAAGCCATGTGCTGTGTCGGTTCGTCTCTTCTCTTTCGGCAACTCTGTGTTATATGACTGCCTTTGTAGCTCTTGACTCGATCGTGGCCTTGCTTCTCGGTGGACAAAACATCTCCAACCGAAAACGAACGGGGCTCTGGGCGCTGCCGCGGTGCCTCATATGCCATGTTGGAAGACAAGCTTCGAGTGCTCTTTCGCAAAGGCTCTCTTACTTCTAGAGCACGGCGGATACTTCTGGTTCTGTTAATTTTTTTGGTCGCTTTGATCGGCTATCGGATTTCTTTCGCCTCTGAGGAATCATGGGCTGATGAGAGATCTCCTCTGCTGGGATCACACGGTCAGTCATTAGGCTCACCCTCACTGCCTCACTGCCTCACTGCCTCACTGCCTCACTGCCTCACCTTTTCCTGCTCCTTTTTCGCCTTCGCTTTTGTCTTTTGGTGTTTCTGTCATCAATTCATCATAATCGTGTTGTACGAATGAATGGTTGATTGGTTCACTTGTTGGAAGCACGCTATGGAGCAGAGGGGTCATATTCGAACCAACAGGGCGCAATACTGATTTGATGTGTAACAGCCGATCTACACGATGAGCAGGCCCGTATCGGCAAGATAAGTATTCTGTATGGCGGTACTAAGCTGCACTACGAGCGAGCGTTGCAGAGCCACAAACGACACAATCGACAGCACGGCTATCCCATGTTTGTCCAGCGCGTGGATGTGCTGGACGGATACTGGACCAAGCCCGCATTTATTCATTACATGATATTGCGGGAGCTGCGCAAACCTGAAAGCCAGCGACTCCAGTGGCTGTTCTGGTTTGATGCTGATACAATTATTCTCAACTACAACGTCCCTCTAGAGATCTTCTTGCCACCCGAAGACCACGAGGGACTAAGGAATATCAATATCTTGATTTCGGATGATTGGAACGGACTCAACAATGGCATATTTGGAATTCGGGTGTCACGCTACGCTGCGGAACTGTTTGCCGGCATCCTCGCGTTCCGTGATTTCGAGCCAGACACACAGCTAGTTTTCCAGGATCAGAGTGCTATGGAGATTTTGCTGAAGAGACGCAAGTCCATCAATCACGTTGCCAAGGTCCCACAGCGAGTACGTCGGCCACGTTTCTCGGCACACAGTAGTAGATGGCTAATTCTTTTTCTTTGGGCAGTGGTTCAACGCATACGCAACTGACGATGAAAGGCCTGGATCGTCCTATGTCCATCCTGGCGACTTTTTGGTCCATTTCGCTGGGACCGGTTCCCGCGACATCAAAATGAACAAATGGGCAGATAAATCCGAGCAGCTAAATTACAAGTGGAACACACCGTTGACCCATCTCAAATTGCCAGACGAAGTCCAGCGATTCTGGAATCGCACCCAGAGCGTCTGGGACGCGCGCCAGAACCATTGGGTCAAAGGAACCAAGCAAATCCAGGCGACCATTTTCAACGTGAACATTACCCTGAATGAATGGAGAACAACACCGCAAAATGAAAGCAACAATTTTCTCTCCTTAGCTAAGGCACAAGAGACGGCCGAGTATTTCATTGGCAACTCGACCAAGTATAACGGCGAGATCATCAAGGAGGATCTGCACCAGCTCGGCAAAATTGTTATGGAGCTGGAAAATGTACGTGGCTTGAGTTGAGTTCCTTTGAGTTGGCTCATTTGTTGTGGCTTGTTGAGTATGATGATTATCTGCTAACCGTCGCTTTCTGCCACACAACAGGCGCACAGGGTGTTTTCCAACGATGCCGTCAAGATAAAGGCATCTATCGAGGAGGAGAGGAAGAAGAAGGAGGAGGAAGAAAAGAGGAAGGAGGAGGAAAAGAAGGAGGGGGAGCGGAGAAAGAAGGAGGAGGAGGAGGAGAAGAAGAAGCAGGAGGAAGAAGAGCAGATGAAGAAGGAGGAGCAGAGAAAGGAAGAGGAGCAGAGAGAAAGAAGGAGAACTTAGAAGCAATTGACGCAGAGCTCAAGACTCAATAGGAGGACAACCGGGGGGGGGGTACATGATTAATACTAGCAAGTTTGTCTTTTCATCTAATATGTATGAACCGATATCATCTTTTATGTTCAATTTCTTTTTGCCTGTGTCAGTATTCGGCTTCGGTGCGATTAGCCAACAGTGCTTATTGGGCTACGGGGAAATGAGGCAGCCGATGTCTCATGATTCATCGACTTCCTTTTGCACTGTTGCAGTCTTTTGTCCTTGGGAAGTCGTGTAGCGTTTGACTGGCCGCAACGGTGTTTGAAACGGAACGTCCCGGGAAGCGTCCGGCCTCAGAGGCTCAGACATCAGAACTTCCGCGGACGATCAGATGTGCAGGAGCCGTTTCACCTACTTAGCACTACTGTCCATTGGGGTTCTACACTGCCCTCCAGTATACTGTATATAAAGCCACAGAGATGTGACGAGGACTTGCGCTTGCGCAGGAGGGAATCTAGGGGTTCCGTGTTATGCGATGTATCATGTGGGCAACTGGAGTGGATGGAACTGTGGAAGGTGTACCTAGACCCCTACCAATTCCGAAGTTTTTATTAGTCGAACTCGAATCCGTCGTGTAACCAACCTCCTGGAGGCTGGTACATATTTTGATTCAACAACCCGCTTTGATTGACGTAGAACCTAAATCTAGCTACATAGTTGTCCCTAGTACATTACGTGTGACTCTATGGGAGTGCAGTTTGCCGTTCCAAGGCCCTGACATGGTTGAAAGGTTTTCAACTTGAAGGTGAGGTAGAAGACTACGTATTGAGACCCCATGAGTCACAGATATGATATATCTAAGTGGCACGGGCCTTGAACACAACCTACAACAACCAGCTCAAACAGTCCAGCCTCCAAACACATGAATATATATAGAGTATTGTTATTTCTACCACCCCATATTCTTATTCATACCACCTACCCCATTTTTGCCCCATATTTTCTTCGGCGGACTCAATTTTTTTCTCCCGCCCCGC
>SRPP01000260.1:0-34996 GCA_018360055.1 Claviceps monticola
ACTGGCTTGTATTTAGAAGAACCCGGGATTAGCCCTGCACGCCCTATTATGCCCAAAACTGGGACGCAGGGGCGTAAAATACTCAACAACAACAACAACAACTCCGTATGGACCGAGAAATTGCCATGGCAATCTTCCTTTTGATGCTTCGGTGCAACTTTGCGATGCCATCTGAAATCTGGGCGTTGGAGCTCTGTAGGCACCTTATAGGACCAGTAGGCATCCTCCTGTTCGCTATGTACGTTCAAGAATAGCAGGGGTACCCAGCCAGTCTTTCGAAAAGTTAGCCCAAATCGGCAGTCTCTGTCGGCAAAGTGTTTGAAGTTCTGAACTACCTGTGTTGAATGGCGTGATAGCTATTCTTGCCTTTGTCCAATTTGTCGCACATGCCTGCAATTCCTGTTGGGGGGCAATGGCCACGCCGCCGCATTCCATGACGCTCTGTGGCCACTGGCCCAGTGACTTCAAATGCAGCGTGGATCCACGTGACCCTAAGAGCTCCTGTACCTTGCCTCTGTAGGCCAAGTTCCCAAGTTGAACCAACCGATCTTGGTTCAATCCAGTAGAGGAGCCCGATGTTGTCCCACATATATAATAGCATGATACATACATACGGAGTACATAACTAGGTACATACATACATCCAGATGTTGTGGCCCGTGCTGAATTGCCCATGTCTTCCCCGCATTCTCGTCGGCTTCGTGACCCACTTCGCGGCGGCGTCGGTACTTGGGCGCTTGCACTGCACAATCGTGTCTGTCCATGTCATGCCACCCATGACCTGATGCCGTGTGTGGTCCAGCGCGAATCACAAAGACTTGTAATTCCAGTTATCTACCCAATGTAGCTTCCTCACCTCTCTCCCCCTCTTTCACCTCCTCCTCCTCCCAGCTCTGCATCCCTTCAACTTTGCCAATTGACCATTGATCAACCACCAGCAACTATCAACTTGTTCCATCACCAGCTTCATTGTGCACCGCATCTTGTCATCACATCACCTCTACCAGCCAGTCTGTAAATTCTGCCCACCAAGGCCAGACCAGCTTCCTTTTACCATCCTGCTCTCGCGTGACTAGCTCGCTGTCACTACAAATCTCCTCCATTCTTCCCATCTAGCCAAGCATTTCTATCATCTACCGGCACGATGGCTGCACAGAAGACGTCCGCAGTGTCGGACGAGCCAATTGATGTTCTCTTTGCCCTGCACCCCAAGTTCGACTTACTCGACTTTACAGGGCCCCTCGAGGTCTTTACCTCGGCTCTACACGATGTCAAGGACGAAAGTGAGTGGGCTCAGACTTCTTTCCCTCTAGACTGCAGCTCTGTCATCATGCAAATGACTCCCAGAGCCTGACCCCTTCCTCCCTGTTGAGCTCGCGGATGATTATGTGCCATTCGTTGGCTGACACACCAAAACAGCCTCCAAAGCCTTCGAAGTGACCATTGCCGGCGCCGAGGAAAAGACCCTGTCCGAGCAAGGCGTCATCATCGACAGCCAGCTCTCCTTCAAGGAAGCCCACCAGCGCCTCGAAGATTTTGATATTCTCGTCATCGTCGGTGGCAACACCAAGGATGTCCTCGACAAAGAGCAGGAACCCCTCGGCCTGATCAACGACTGGGCCGAGCTCCAGAAAAAGGACCCAGCCCGCGAGCGCACACTCTTCTCCGTCTGCACCGGTGCTCTCTTGCTCGCTAGGGAGAATATTCTCTCTGGTCTCTCTGCCACTACCCATCCCGATTACTTGACCCAGTTTGAAAATGTTTGCAGCGACGCTGCCACGCGAAACCTGACGGAGCGTACCAATGTCATTGAGGACGCCCGCTACGTTGTTAATAACCTCCGCTTCGACATTGGCGAAGAGGATGAAAACCCATACATTCGCCGCAAGTCTGATGGCGGACGTCGTCCTTCTAATGCTCGGTATGTGAATCAGTTGGGGTTGCCTCCTCTTCCTTCTGGCTCTTCTCTGGTATCGCCCGCTAAACTTCTAAAATCTATAGCAAGGGAAGTACATCCTTCAAGGGCTCCAATGCGCGCCGCGAGTCCATCGCACGACGAGCAGCCATGAGACTCGGCGGCCTGAGAGTCATCACATCCGGAGGCGTCAGCGCCGGCATTGACGCCGCCCTATATCTTGTCAGCGCCCTGGTCGATGACGAATGTGCCACCGAGGTAGCCAGGCTCATTCAATGGACCTGGAACAAGGGCGTCGTTGTCGATGGCCTTGATGTGTAGATGTCCATGCTGGCATGGAATCTGCAGAGCTTCAATCCTGCTCTTGGGATTCTTGCCAATCGACCAACTACATATAACTTGATCGTATGAGCTTGTATCTCTGCAAGCAATGGTGTGTTGGCACAACAAAGATGAATTACACGCAGCTGACGCCATACACAATGTGCCTATCTGTGCTTTTAGTATAACAATTCACAAATGTAAAAACTCCAATCAATTGACGATGATGACATATATTGTTCTTATTGCCTGTGCTTGCGATTCCGCCTTCTCATCTTGACCTCGCGAGGCATGTCTTCGTCTCGTACCAAAATGACGCTTCTGTTTGTTGGGCATCGTAACTGTATCCGTATCCGTATCCGTATCCGTATCCCTGCTACCCAAGACCTCGGAACAGTCGGTCTTCAACGTCTTTGCTCCTCACGGTGAGCAAAATATCATTCCGAGCTGCTGGATCCTTGGATTTGGTAACAAATGTCTCAGTATCTCCTACGATGCATGGTCTTCACGTAATCACCATCCATCGCTGTCGTTATGTCCCATGGAGACAGGCAATCTATCACGTCTCCGTTTCCGTTGTCTCCTTCCTCTTTCATTAACAACAATAACTAACATGCGAGTATCACACACAGAGCACAGTATAGCAACGTAGTGGAAGGGATGAAAAACGAAACACCCATCTATACGCGGTGTGCAGCCCTGAATACCCAACTTTTGCATTGTATGTATCTGCACTGCATTACATCGTAGTAGCCCCCGCCCCTGGATTGCCCGTCCCGATTCCCGTTTTCATATCATCTATATACTAGCCCGTCTTGGTGCCTTGGTCCGCCTCATCGCCTCCTTTGCCCCCATCTCTTCCGTCCACGGAAACACGCCCTCCTCCTTCAACTTCTGCAGAAAAGCTTGCCCATACCGAAACCCCATCTGGTACACCTCGTCAAACTTGTGAAAGTCGAGCGTGCCGTAGTCATCGACCGGCGGCCGCATGTAAATGCAGCCTGGCATTGTCTTGGCGCGCTCCAGAGCATCCACGCTCGAGACGTAGGCTAGTCGGCCTTGTATCTCGGCCAAGGTCGGAGGATTGGGGTGCGAGGATAGGGGGTTCCAGCGGTTGAAGAAAGCCCACATCCCGGAGAGGGAATCACCATAGGTCTGAGGAGTATCGTCGTCGAGGGCCCCGACGTCGATGGCGAAAATGGTGTCGACGCCAAGACCTTTCATGTGCGAGACGGTCAGGTTGTCTACGTACCCGCCGTCGAGGAGCATACTACCTTCGTCACACAGTGGGGGGAGCAGGCCGGCAAGGGACATGGACGCCCGGATATATCGCCACGCGTAGCCGCTGGTGTGGAATTCCACGCGACTCTTGCTGATGTTGGTCGTGTTGCAGTAGTACTCGAGCCAGAAGTCCTCAATTTGGGTCTTGCCAAAGGTCTTGAAAATGCCCCGGTTGAATTCGTGGCCGGTGGTATACGATGCGGATGGGTAGGTCAGGTCCAGCGCAAACCGCCACAAACTGGCCATGCGGCCGAAAAACTTCTTGGCGAATCCAAACATGGGGACAATGTCGGCGTGACGAGCGTACAGGGCGCCGACAAATGCGCCAATGGATGTGCCGCCAATAACATCAATGGGGATACCGGCTTCTTCCATTGCTCGAATGATGCCTATTTGACTCATGCCTCGAGCACCCCCACCACCGAGCACTAAGCCAACAGACTTGCCACACAGACGACGTGCAAGCCGGTGGAAATCACTCTTGTATGGCGTGTCTGGCGAGTAGTAAGGAATGTGGTGCACCTTTCTCGACGTGTATTTTTGAATTTCAGCCTGCAGAACTTGGACCCGCTCCTTGAGAGCTTGACCGAGTCGCTTGGAGCGCGGATTGTGAACAGGCATGGCGTTGGTACTGCAGGGCATTTGAATGTGGAAATGGCCACCATTGATCCACATTCGGTTGCGCAGCCATGAGCGAGTCAGACCTGATCGAGAAAAGCGCTCATTGTGCAACAGCATGAGCATCTTTCTCGCTGTTGACTTCATGCCCAGCATGAACCGCTCATACTCGCCCATAGCAGGTGAGCCATCTGCCAGGCCCACAAGCAGAATACTGTCGGCCTGCGTGATACAGGTTTGTGTCCATGGAGAGTTGACGTTGGTATCTGGCGTTCGATCTTGTCAGCAAAGCGTGATCACCGCATTGTAAAACGCAACATGTATAGAAGAAACAGAGGGTTGATATCAGGAAAAAATTAGAGTTAAGAATACCATCAGCGGCAATGCCTTTGGTTCGAAGATTTCTCATCATGTGGTACAACAGAGTTTTGAGAGTAGAGGCAGGAAGAGCCAAACAAACTTATATGGAGCGTCTTCTTACCTGCTATGTATACGACGAGGCCATACTTCTCCTCCAGGTCGGCCAGATACTGAGAGAGGCGTAATTTCCCCATCTTGTTGAATGCATGCTTGCCGAGGTGGTTGAGAATGGCAGCCTGATGCAGGGAAGTGGCCCCTTTCGGAGATCCGACCTGTGCCAGAGCAGTCATGAGACGGCTTCCAAACTCAACAACTGGAACTCCTGCAGTGACGGGAAGGATGGCCACAGTCCGGAGGTTCATTGCTGATCTTCTCACATTGTTTGCTGCTCCAGACCCGATCTCCTGGTGGTGACCAATCTTGGGTGGGTCTTCAACCGCAGCTCTCATGCGAGAGGCGATGATCTTGGAGATCTTGATGGTGATGTTGGGGTGCTCCTGAGCCAAGCTATTGAACAATGTTCGAGGGAATTTGACGAGTTCCGTGTCTCGAATGGCGTGCAGTGTACCGGGGCGGACTGTCTCCGTGAGAACCTCGAGTTCACCGACACTTTCACCTTGGCCAAATTCTGCAAGCGCAGTCATGCCTCCATCTTTCCTGTCCTCAACGAGACGAAGCCGACCATTGAGAACAATGTAGATGGCTTCGGATTCGTCGCCTCCATGAAAGATGACTTGCCCTGCATTGACCTGCACCCATTCCAGGGCGAAGTCAATGTGAAGAATTAGTCGCGGCAACACGTGAGTTAATCTCTTGGCCATGGTGAGCAGCACAATGGGATATCTGTCGACAATCCTTTCTAGCGCTGCTCTCGGCAAGAAACCGACATAGACGTCTGTCTTTGCAACAACGTCGATGAATGACCGGTACGATGACACACTGCCGATGTAGCCAGCCAGACCACCAGGTTTGACCAAAGATACGCTGCGGCGCATGCGGCCTGCTTTCTTTTTCACATCTGGTCGAGCCCGGGCCCCAGGCTCCTCCGAGTCCATGTTGAAAGGGGTATTGCTCGAATTTTGGAAAATACTTTGCGTGCCTTGTTCTGTTGTGTAGGTACCAATGTCGAGGAAGCCATCAACGACGTAATACAGCCCCGGATTTCGTTCTCCTTGTTCCACCAGAACAGAGCCCTTGGGGAAGAAGACGATTTCAACGTCGTCCTTCATGTCGACGGACAAGGACTGTGCGGTTGGTGGACTGTGAGCAGTCATGCCCCCGGAGGTCACTGATTCCGTTTCACCATCAGCAGTACCGTCAAATGGGCCAATAGAGCCGAACGCATTATTCGAGCCATATGTCCTGCGCCTATGGTCGGCGGAGAACATCCGCGGTGACGCCTCAACAGATTCTGGTTCTCTAGGAGAAGCTCCTGTGCCATCCAGACCCAACGATTTGAACATGCATTCTAGAATAGATAATCTGAACATGTTGTCCTCGTCAAGCGTTTCTCGGGAATCAATGGGAATGCGCGTATGACGCTGCGAGTCGAACGGATTGAAAGATCTGTGCGCAAGAGGAGTAGCCAGCTCTCTCATACCTCTACTGGGAGTCAACGAGGGCCGATCGGCATTTCGGCTGGCATGAAAATCGGCAAGATCTCCAGGATGGTCTGAGCCACGCTGCGGAAGATGAGATTGTTGTTGTTGATTCGACGTTGAGCCCTCCGCGGTTGATACAGGCCGTTGCCGGGCCGTCATGGACGATAGTATGGCTTCCCTGCGTAGTGTGGTGCTACTAGAACGACGACGCCGAATAGCCGCTGCGTTGTGCAGAGCAATACCATTTCTCTCCTCATCATCAGCAATACGGGCACGTTCATGTTTGAACTTCTCCTTCAACCTCGTCAGGGCGTCGCCCCGTAAGATGTTGGGCAAGTGGCATACAGTGTACTTGTTCATGCTCTTTTCTGTCTGAAGAATCTCGCCGGTCAGGCCAAGATAGTCGAACGCATGAGCCAACGTCACGCGCTGAAAGCGAGACAGGATGACATGCACAATATGCGCCGTCGCCTTGGGATAGATTCGAATAAGGCGCCTGAAGGCACTGGCTGGTATAACAGCGATAGTGGTGTCCACGGTGGCTCGGGCAATGATGTCGGGGTGTGCAGAAGGAGAATTGCCCCTTTCAGACAGCTTCTGTCTCTGTGGTCTCGCAGACAATGAGTCGTCGAGTGAAATAGGAGGTATGCGTGAGTTGAGATCATGAGAATTGCCTTCGGCGCCAGTGTGTTGTGCGGTGCTGTGGCCTCGTTTCGCATCCGAATGGGGACTGTTCGGCATGGAAACTGGCACAGAATTGAGTCTTTGCGGCCCCGTCTCGCCAATAGAGCCAAGACGCTTGTAGCTGCCGTTGCGACGGGATTGCATGATTGATGAGTCATCGTTCAACCAAAGCTTGACGTCCTCGGTGAAGAGCGACATGATGGAGAAGAGAGACGACATTGGAGCACCATTGCGCACCTCTGTCAAAAGCTGGTATTTCTGGTGGTCGGCAGGGACATCATCGTCGCAAGACGAATCCAGATCGTGGGCTACCATAGACTCACGATAAGAGGAGTCGCGTCGACCCGACTTGACAAAGATCTCGACGAGGCCATCAACGACAATGCAGAATCCCTTTTCTTCCTCGAGGTTGATGGTTTCGCCGGCAATCAGTTTCCTGGTTTGCATGCTTCGCGTTAGTTCGTGAAAGACGGGGCGCTCCAAGTAGCCAAAAATCTTGATGGCGCTCAAGAATTCGTCCAAGTAGCTGGCGAAGCCTCCCTTGCTGTCTCCTTCGTGAGTGTCGGGGAAGAGATCGATTTCAGGTTCTTTCCTCTGAGGCTCGGGCGGCAGCCGCGAGTAGATATTGAGGATGCGATACCTCACGATCCAGCTGGCCGCAGAAATAACAGCCGCCAAGACGAACATACTAAGCAACGTGTGAGCCACGGAATGCCAGATACAACAGTGCGAGGGAAAGCATACAGCGTGGTGGCGTTCATAGTCACCGTCCAGCTCGTCGAAAACATGGCGAAGAGGAGTTTCGGGACTGAGATCGTCACGATACGTGCCGCCCAGTACAGGATGGTGGAGACGATGTTAAGGACATGATAGGCCAGCCAGCCGAAAAGCCCAAGCCAGCTTGTAGCTTGACGAGCAGTTGCTGCGTCTGCGCCCGTGATATTCATGGCGTCGGCGAGTACCCGAGCAGACGACGAGTCGAGAGCCGCAGTGAGCGTCGAGGTGACACTGCTTGCGGCTTGCGCCATATTTGACAGGTCGGATGCCATGACTCTGAGTGCTGCTGCTGCTGCAACATTTGGCGCAGCATTATGTGAAGCGAGGCACGTGGAAGGCCAGTGAGGCCAGAACAGCCCAGGCCAGCTTGCAAAACTGGATCAGGAGAGGGGAGATGCGAGGATAAAAAAATAGGACAATAAATACGGACCCATTTCCATGGGGTTGTAACTTGTGGCCGATTTTTCATTTTTTACCCCCCTTCAAGGCTCCAACCAGTGAGCAGCTCGCATGTGGCAGCTTCAGAGCTCCTTGCCGAGGGCGGCCGTTTCCCATGCTTCGGTCCGATGTTTGACCGGCCCCACCGAGTACGACGAGCTGCCGTCATTTCGCCCGAAGAAACAGCTTGGTGATACATAGTAGTTAACTAGTGCAGTGATGGAGGGGCAGAAAAGCTCACGAGTCACATACATAGTACATATGTACTTGATGCTCTCTACGCTCGGGACACCCACGCCTTCCATCTTGCTTATTCAAGCCATGAAACACTGGGAAGCATCACGTCTTGAACCTCGGTGTTGACGAACACGTGCCCACCATGCCATTTGCTCAGCTCATTCTTGGGAGCCCAGGCTCAGGCAAGAGCACATATTGCGATGGCAGTAAGATATTCCTTGCAATTAGACACATAGACACATAGACGAATGATGATAGCGAGTCTTCTTCTTGATATCGTTTACTTCAGGCTGATAAAGCATTCCCAGTGCACCAGTTCTTGGGCGCCATCGGCCGTGCGTGCTCCGTCGTCAACCTCGACCCTGCCAACGATCACACAAATTATCCATGTGCCCTCGACATCCGAACTCTGGTCAAGCTGGAAGATGTAATGCGGGACGATCGACTGGGACCTAACGGCGGCATACTGTACGCGCTTGAAGAATTAGAGCACAACTACGAATGGCTGGAAGAAGGCTTGAAAGAGCTAGGCGAAGACTATATTCTGTTCGACTGTCCCGGACAAGTTGAGCTGTATACACACCATGCTTCGCTGCGCAACATCTTTTCTAGACTGCAAAAGTCAGGATTCAGAGTGAGCGCTTCCATGCTTCTTTTACGACAAACACAATGAGATCTCGAGTAGAATCAAACAGCTGACGGTGGCTGGACACAGTTTGTCTGCGTACACTTATCCGACTCATTCTGCCTGACGCAGCCATCATTGTACGTCTCCAACGTCCTCTTGTCTCTTCGAGCTATGATACAGATGGATATGCCCCACATCAACGTCCTGTCAAAGATAGACAAGGTCTCTGCGTACGATGAGCTCCCTTTCAACCTCGACTTTTACACCGATGTCGACGACTTGACGTACCTTACTCCGTACCTGGAAGCCGAATCGCCTGCATTGCGCAGTGAAAAATTTGCAGGGCTCAACGAAGCCGTTGCGAGGATGATTGAGGACTATGGCCTGGTTCGATACGAAGTCCTTGCGGTCGAAAATAAGAAGAGCATGATGCATCTACTTCGAGTCATTGACCGCGCGGGAGGCTATGTCTTTGGCGGCGCAGAAGGGGCGAATGATACTATCTGGGCGGTGGCCATGCGCAACGAGGCATCGATGATGGACGTGCAGAACATCCAGGAGCGGTGGATAGACGAGAAGGGGGAATATGACCGACTAGAGCGGGAGGCTGATGAGGAGCAGGCAAGACTTGCGGAGGAGCAAGCCATGGAGCTGGAGAAAGACGCGCCTGCGGCTCCCGCGCCGGCATCAGCCGAGATGGATCCTGACTTCGGAGATTTGCCGTCGATGCCTTCAGATAGCGGGATCAAATTGATGAGAAACAAATGATACCCCTGGCTTTGCTGCTCATCCGTCGTCTTCTTCCATGGCGTCTCCCAGCTCCGACCCCTCTTCATCCACAACATCCAAGGCAGACTTTTCTTGCATTAATCGTAGCGACGAATTTTGAGACGCACCATCCGCGTATTGTTTCGCGGCCAATATCAGCTGCCTCGCTTGGCGGATGGCTTCTTCCTCTACTTTGCGAATCGTGCCGCTCACGCGAACAACGCGAAAGATGCATGCGTGCCCATCCCTGACAGGGACATGATCCATACACGTCAAAGCCGACCACAGCATCTGATAGTGAGCTCTGTGACACCTCAGGATGAAGGTTGATGTTGCAAGAGAAAGATATTTCACTACATTCAAAACGGAGCATGTGAGAAGTGTTGATTGGACCGAGCTTCGATTTAAAGAATGATGATGCTTGCTTTTTGAAGAAAGGGTATTACTCATTGATAAAAGGCAAGAAGTAGCAACGTACCAGATAGGGTCCCCTCAAACGCTCCCAAGCCATAGTCTCCAAACAGTAGACCGACTTCCGCTTTTATGCCTTTTACGAGGGCCTGCGGCGTCACCTTGTCCACCGTGGGCCGATGCTGAGAGACCAAATCGGGCACGCCCGACGAGGAATCTGTCTCCGGCGGATATATAATGTTGACGAGCAGATAGCGCTCTTTGATGCGCACCATTATCACGTTCTCGTCGTTTGTCGCGTGGTGCTGGCCGATTGTCGTGTGGAGTGTAAAGATGCGAGCCGCCAAAAAGGGTTTCTTTTGGCAAAGATTGGCTGCACCAAGATGAGTGAAGTCGCGATGAAGAAGGAAGCTTACCTATGTGGGGCTGCGGACGCATGGCGGCAGCGCAGGCGGCAGCGCAGGCGGCAGCGCAGGAGGCAGGCAGTGGGCACTGAGCACTCCATGGCAGCTGGTGTTATGTATCGCGACGACGACAAGATTCTGAATAATAACAAACTTGATCTTTCACACTCTTGGCATCATTGCAATAGGAATTTGCAGCTCTACACATCATATAGTTGTCGAGCTTTCATCTAATCAAATGGACAAGCCACTCAACGCTGCGATCTTGATCGTCTCCACGACTGCCTCCCAAGCCCCCACCACAGATTCAACCGCGTCTGTCCTTCGGGACGTCTTTGCTGGAGACGGAGGCCGAAAATGGAGAGTCGTGGGAGAGCGTATCGTGACGGATAATCGACTTGCCATCCAGAAAGAGGTGATGCAATGGGCCGACGGTCCGGAAGCGCCCAATTTGATCGTCACGACGGGCGGGACAGGATTCGCCGATACGGATGGTACACCCGAGGTGAGCCTCTCGACTTGCTTGTGAAACCACATTATAGGAGGAAAGACGAGGGGAATATGAATATGTAGATGACGGGAATGTATCGTCCTTGTCTATTATATTTTCCCTCTCCATTTCCTTATATCATCGTCCATCTATTTGCTGTTCATATGTTAACGTGTTGCTGTTAAAGGCAATCATCCCGCTCCTCCACAAACAAGCTCCTGGTCTGGTTCACGCTATGTTGTCTGCGTCCCTCGCGATTACGCCGTGTATGTTTTCCCGCAACTCCATTCAAGTCTTAGCATGGAGGTATATAGTCGCTAATGACACGGAATCCAAGTCGCCATGATGGCACGTCCAGTTGCTGGCGTGCGACACAAGTCGCTCATCGTCACTCTGCCGGGTTCTCCTAAAGGCGCCAAGGAGAACCTCGAGGCTATTCTCAAAACTCTCCCGCATGCGTGTCTGCAGGTCTCGGGGGCGAGCTCGCGGGCGCTGCATGCCGGGGGAGTGAAGAAGTTGGAGGCCGATGCTGGAATAAGCAGTCTGCAGAGTCAAGGTCAGGGCCAACACGCTCAAGGCCATGATAGCCATCACCACCATGGCGGATGTAGTCACGGTACTTCTCACAGCAACCTCGTGAGACACACAAATCCCGCCGTTCAGGCTTTATCCAACGATCCATCTCAAGGACCAACCCGTCGACATCGCGAGTCGCCCTATCCCATGCTCTCCGTGGACAGTGCCCTGTCCCTCATTTCCCAACACACTCCCTCTCCCGAGGTTGACAGCTGCCCCGTCGACGACCTCCTCATCGATTTCGTGCTAGCTGAAGACGTAAAGGCACCGGAAAACGTGCCCGCCTTCCGCGCCAGCATCGTCGATGGCTACGCAGTCGTCGTCCCTCCCGACGGGAAGCTAGAGGGCGTCTTCCCTGTCACGTCCATCTCCCACGCCGCTCCCAGCGACGCAACCCTTTTTCTAAATGAAGGTGAAGTTGCGCGTATCACCACAGGCGCTCCCCTCCCACCCGGAGCCACCTCGGTCATCATGGTGGAGGACACGCAACTTATTTCCACCACAGACGACGGCCAGGAAGAAAAAGAAATCGAAATCCACATTCAGGGGGTACGACCAGGCGACAATATCCGCGAGATAGGCAGTGACATTGCACAAGGCGCACTGATCCTGCGCAAAGGTCAGCACATCTCGGGCGTGGGCGGCGAAGTCGGCCTGCTCGCCGCCTGCGGAGTATCCCGCGTTCAAATCTACCGCAAGCCCACCATCGCTATCCTCTCCACGGGGGATGAGCTCGTTGATCACGACCAACCCGAACTCCTCCGCGTGGGGCAAGTCAGAGACACCAACCGCATCACTCTCACGTCTGCAGCCAGACAACAGGGATACCATCTCATCGACCAAGGCATCGCAGGGGACGAGGATGGTTTGCTGGAAGAGACTGTCCGCGCGGCTCTGCGCCAAAACGACGTGCTCATTACCACGGGGGGTGTCTCCATGGGGGAGCTAGACCTGCTGAAACCGACTATTGAGAGAAAGATGGGGGGAACAATTCACTTCGGCCGTGTGGCCATGAAGCCCGGCAAGCCCACTACGTTTGCCACCGTCCCTTTCAAGGACAATCACGGACGGCGCATATGGAAGACGATTTTCTCACTGCCGGGAAATCCGGCCTCTGCGCTCGTCACATTCTACCTCTTTGTGCTACCGTCGCTACACAAGCAGTCGGGCATGTCACCCGCGGGGCTCCCCAAGGTTCCGGTGGCGCTGGGACATGATTTCCCCGTGGATGCTTCCCGACCCGAGTATCATCGTGCTGCGGTGACGGTGGGGCGTGACGGGGTCTTGATGGCGACGAGCACGGGTGGTCAGCGAAGCTCCATGGTGGGCAGTCTGCGAGGGGCGAATGCTCTGGTGTGTATACCGAGTGGCAAGCAGCCGTTGGGTAAGGGGGCCATAGTAGATGTGCTGATGATGGGTCCGGTGAGGGCTGCTGAGGAGTAACAAGGGTTACTGGGCGAACAGGTAAGGTTGGAAGACGCAAGTTTATGAGCGTCTGTTGGGCAAACAAACAGATGGACATGTGAAGTTAGTAATGACAGTGATGACACAACACGAAGATGTACGATTGCCAGATTCGCACACGCACAATTCAGGGACTGAGGTGCTGGTACTGGTCAAGTTCCATGCCACGCATGCATTCTTTGGTATCAAAAGGGCATGAAATAGGCCGGTCTACTCGGACTTTCCGCCAACGCATGCTATTATAGATAGCATCCTGCTGTCTGATGTACAGTTTGGAGGCTCCGGAATGATGGTACACCCATGAAAAGCAATGAATGAAAGAGGAAAAAGAAAAGAAGAGAGACAAAAGAGGCCATGCATAGCTTTCCCTACTCGTTCTTCCAAAACGCCTGACCAAATGGTGACAATTCTATTCGGTAGTTACCGTGTACAAGCGACTTCGTATCACTCTCGTCGCCGGTTTGAAGTCACCCCGTGTGTTTTGGCGTCTATCCCCTCCCGAAACGGATCGATCGATGACGCTCATCTCTCATCTTGCCTCTCTATCAAAGAGTTCAGACCCCATTATCGTTGTCTAGACTTCATGGTCCGCCCCCCCCCCCCCGGTCTAGCTAGTTGCCCCAAAAGCAGGTGCCTTGCTCGACACCAGCAGGCCAATAATCAGGCCAAACAAGCCTAGAACAGAGCTGAAAATCTCAATAACCAGAATCTTGACGAACCTGCGCAATGTCATGTCAGTATATATTCTTCCGCAATTTCGCATACAGCACACCATGCAAACAAGTAAAGGGGGGGGGTTGCACGCACAATGACGGATCAGCAGCATCAGCCAACGCCGCTCCAGATCCATTGATTCCAACAGCAACACCACAGATGAGATTGCACAGTCCCACGGTGAGGCCGGACCAAAACAGCGCGAAGCCAGTATAGTACGCCCCTGGCGACGAAGCCAGCGCGACGCTCGTCCTGTCTACCTTGGAAGAGAATACAATGGCCATGATGACGCCGTAGATGGCCACGACTTCGCAAAAGATGATGGAGATGAGATTCTTGGTTCGGATGCGGGGGGCTTTGACGCCAGCGCCGAGGATGGAGGATCCTGTGATGAAAATGCCCCTATTTTGGAAGAACATGGGAGTTAGACCAAGACTTTGCGGTCTGCATTTCCGCGTGTATGGAGAAAGATACGTACCAGGCTGCGCCCACGACAGACAGACCAATACACAATGCGATGCCCAGATCGGCCCAGGCATACGGAGATATGGATTCGAGGAATGCCCCGACGTTGAAGGCTTCGCCATTGCCCGTGAAGAGCATGTCTGTGTAGCAAGTACGGGTCAGTGAACTGTGCTTGAGATACTATCTAAATGCATAGACATGGCTCATAGAAACGTACAAGCTCCTACAACTGTGAGAAACGATGTCACGCCTCCAGCGCCCAGCGAGTAGTAGCCCATGATGACGGTGGCTGTTCTTGTTCGAACGGCGAGTATGGAGGGGTATCGACCGAGGAGCCGCGGAGGTGGAGACTGTATGCTCTGTACTGGTCGTGAAGCAGATGCGAGTATGCGATATGTGGTCGTGCGGTCGTGCGGTCGTGCTGTTGAGTCAGGGCAATTGGAAGAAGCTGGACAAGATCGAAATGCATGAAGCTCGATCAGCCTGCCTGGCCGCGCTCCACTGCCCCCCCAATTGCCAGGAGATGCGGTTGCTAGACGAGAAGCCGGCCGACGTCACATGACAGGCCTGTGGCTGGTGACCTCCAGCCTCGAGCTTAGTCATGCCCACTGCTCGACACAACATCATTGCACACTTCCGGCGACTACGCCAATCTCATCCTTGCAACCACGCTCCGCCGCCTTTTCTCCCCCACAAGCCCAGCCGAAACCATCTTCTGAACAGGAAGGAAACTATCAAAAACATGGCTTCCGGCCCACAGTCCTTCTACGAGCTATACCGTCGAAGCAGGTATGGCGGCAAAGTTTCTCTCAAGAAACACTGTCTCAGAACAGAACAAAGACTGATACCCTTGGGCGGCACATAGCATCGGGCTCGCTCTGACGGATACCCTCGATGATCTCATCAGCGATGAACGCATCAACCCGCAGCTCGCCATGAAGATCCTCGGCAATTTTGACCAGGCCATCACCGAGTCGCTGCAGAAAAATGTCAAGAGTCGGCTGCAATTCAAGGTCAGTCCCCTCCCTGCGCCCTTTCCCATCATGTTTCTTCCAGTGCTTCTCACTGCAGCACTGAAACACGGGATGGTTTCCACAACATGAAAAGCGCATTCGACTAACATGTCGTCTCTCTTTTTCTCCTCTGCCGCGTACAGGGAAGTCTCGACACGTATCGATTCTGCGACGAAGTGTGGACGTTTTTGATCAAGAATGTGACGTTCAAGATGGATAATGGCAGTCAGTCTGTTCATGCGGATAAGGTCAAGATTGTCAGCTGCAATGCCAAAAAGCCTGGAGAGGGGATGTAGAGAGAGAGGCGGGGCGGGGCGATGTGGTGGGGCCAGGATCGAAGCTTTGGGTTGGGCAAGATGCGCTGGATGTGCTTCGTGGCTGTGAAGTTCAGGGCGATGGATCGCGAAAGGTGTGCTGCGATGGACTGCAAATATGCATTGGGCGGCGTTTTTGGGGATTTGGTGTGTCAGAGGACTCAAAGACACAGAGACACAGAGACACAGAGACACAGAGACACAGGACACAGAGGCGTTTGGGCGCACTAGCTATTCGTACCAGACTGACGAATTGGGTTGATTTTGCAACATGGATGGACGCACGGTCATAAATGTACTTGCCTTCACGCAGACCTTTCACGTACTCTTGCTCAGTACGTACGACTTGCCACTTCATGTCGGAGTGGTTTCCTACGGTATTCCGCTACGCTAAGCTTACCGCGCATGAAAGTTGCCTGATCATGCAGCGGGCCTCCACATGCCGCTCGGCGGATGGGGCCGATCCAGCGCCTGTCCCAACTCCCAACTCCCAACTCCACAAAGGGAGCATATTCCATCCGTGGCGTCCATCCCATCGACCTCAAAAATCCCATCGTCTCATCCATCATCCCTATCACGTTCGCAATGCGCCGTCACAATCGCGTCAAACCAGAACCCCGTGTAACAACCAATCCCAGCCCGGTCAGCATGACGCCGCCTTCTCCTCCACCATCCAGTTCCTCATCCGTATCCTCATCCGCATCCCGCGGCCTCACCCGCACCCGCACCCGCACCCGCAATCCATGGGTGCTATATGCCATGGCCAGCGGTGCCTGCGCCGCCTTCAACGGCGTCTTTGCAAAGCTGTGCGTGTCTCTCCATCCGTAAAACTGAACCGTCTATAATATAATGCCATGAAACGCATCGGGTGCTATACCAGCGCCAGACTACGATCTTTTTCCCGCTCTTATATAAGACAGCTACGTGCTTCACACACTACATGCATGTCTATCTAACCCATCCCCGACACGCAGAACAACCACGAGCCTCACGTCCTCTCTCTCAAGCTCAATAGCCCACCTGCTACACCTACCAGGCTACCACAACGCCTTCGAGGTCCTCATCCGCGGTGTATGTCCCCTCCCCTCCCCTCCTCTCCTCTCCACCCCCTCTCTCAAGAGTCAAACGCACTTTCCTGAACCAAGTCCCCCATCTCTCCTCCATCGCCCTATAGACTAGAAAGATTAACATAAATGAATAGATCTTCTTCGCCCTTAACCTTACCTTCAATGGCATCGTACGTTCATAGCATACATCCCCTTGACCCCCTAAACAAACACCCCTAAACACCCCCTCCCCCCTTTAACAACACAAACTGAGCGAGACTGTAGATGTGGACGCTCTTCACAAAGGCCCTCGCAAAGGGCACCTCCACCACACAAGTCTCCGTGCTCAACACCGGGACCAATTTCGTCATCACCGCGCTGCTAGGGCTGGTGATCTTTTCGGAGGCCTTACCGCCGATGTGGTGGGCGGGAGCGGGGCTGTTGGTCGTGGGGAATGTGGTTGTTGGGAGGAAGGATGAGGGGGAGCGGAAGGAGGTTGGTGAGGGGGGGGAGTATAGTGAGGATGTTCCGTTGATGCAGAATTCGAATGAGAATCAGGATGAGGGTCAGGATCAGGATAGAAATGAGCATGGGGAGGAGGAAGTCGAGGATGAGGATGTAGCTGATTTGGGGGAGTTGTCTGGCGCAAGCGTCGGATCAGGAGTAGCACGATGATGCCGTTTCGTTTTGGATATAATCAAGAGGTTGCCGCGGGTAATGTGTATTCCTATTTCCAAGAAACCATTATTCAATACTACTACATATACTACTTATAATATACAACATCGTGCACAGATTTCAACCTATCGCCTCTTTGCTTTGCGGCGCACAGTCGCAGTCCCAGTCGGATAGATACTCTCCGCCAAAAAAAAAAAAAAAAAAAAAAAAAAAAAAAACACCCCGTCCTCCTCTTCTTATCTCTTATTTTTCATCATCTTTCCTCTCATCTCCGCCTCTCCAACTCAACCCCACTTCCCTCCTCTCCAAGATCCTCATCCCCATCCATAATTCTCCCCCCCGCACGATATCCCTCATCCACACTCAACCGTATACGTCCCCCCGACATGCTCGAAACACGCCCACTCACCCAGTAGCCAGCCCTGCGCAGTACACCCCATAGCTGTTCCTGTCCCTCCCGGATACGATGGTCGTCCTTGGGATTCTCAGCCGCCTCGACCTGGAATTGGTACCTGAGGCAGTCCTTGACAGTAACCAGGCCGGTAAGTTTACCGTGGTACTCAATCAGGATGACGCGCGGGCCAATCTTGCGGAATAGCTCCATGACCGTCTCAAGAGGTAGGCGAGGGTGTGCCGTCACGGGTGTAGGGTCAATATAGCGACTTAGGTCGAGAGACGTTGAAGTCATGGAGTCCGTATTGATCGTGACAGTCGTAGGCGCAACGTGCGTATGGGACGTCAACGTCGAAGGGGGCGGAGGCGG
This sequence comes from Claviceps monticola, assembly GCA_018360055.1. Lineage (NCBI taxonomy): Eukaryota > Fungi > Ascomycota > Sordariomycetes > Hypocreales > Clavicipitaceae > Claviceps > Claviceps monticola. Next base: position 17,967 of record SRPP01000260.1, read on the forward strand.
CGTAAACACGCATCGCGCATCCGGGTTGATGGGTCTCTCACGGCGCAGCCGGTCAACGGCATAGCGAAGTTCTGTCCTGCCGATATAGCCGAGCAGGATCTTGGAGTTGTTGTCTTGGACGATGGGGAAGCCCTGGTACTTGTCCTCGGCTAGTAGGCGCTCTACTTCGGAGAGGGTCATGCCGGTGACGGGGAAAGATACGACGGACGTACGCATGACTTTCGAGACGGGGACGCCAAAGTTGTGCTCCTCCTTGTGGTCGAGAAAGGGGAATCCGTTGAACCAGATCATGCGGTCGGCGATGCCGCCCTTGCCAAAGGACTCGCTTACGGCTTTGGTGACGCCGACGACAATCATGGTCGGAAGGATATAGGTCAGCGCGCCGGTGAGCTCGAACATAATGACCACCACGGAGACAGTCAGGTGCATGATGCCACTGAGAGCGGCCGCTGCGCCGAGAAACGCGTACGTCCCGGGCGTAATGCACGGCTCGTCGGGCTTGCATGCCGAGAAAAGGATGCTGCTGGGGTTTGCTTCGTGCATAGCCTGGACCATGATGCCAACGGCGCGTCCAAACGAGGCGCCAATGGCCATGGAGGGCACGAAGATTCCGGCGGGGACTTTGCATCCGTACGACACGATGACGAGCAGAATACGCAGAATCGTGGCCATGGACAGGGACACAATATTCCAGAACCGCTTATCTGACTCGCACAGCCCGTGATAATCCTCCGCGCCCTCGCACTCGAGAAACAATATCTCCATGCTCTCCGTCATGTCGATGCGCAAAAACGCATTGGGGTAGCAGACGATGGCGGTGCCAGCTGCCAAGAGCGTCGCCTCTAGGACGGCATACTTGGTCAGGTACTTCTTGCGGAACGCCTGCGCTCTCAAGTTCCACTTCATGACAAAGGCGCCGTACAGACCACCAAAGAGGCCGATGACGATGTAGAAGAGAATCTCAAAAAAGTGCCAATCTCGGTCGTATCGCACCTGGAACATGACCAGCTGGCCGGTGCGGAAGGGATTCATGGCTGACAGCACGGCCGTGGCCACCAGGGCACAGAAATAGCTTCGCCACATGGTCTTGAGAGGGAAATGATTCGACATCTCCTCTAACGAGAAGAGCACGCCGCCAATGGGACTGCCAAAAGCCACGGCAACACCTGCCGCGGCGCAGGCGCTCAATATCTCCCTCGTCTTGGACGCGTTGCTCCGATATTTGCTAAAGAGCCGCGAGACGACGTTTCCAGTGCAGACGGCGTAATGCACGCTGGGACCTTCTTTTCCGACCGATAGTCCAGAGGCAATAGCCAGTGGAAGACACACGGACTTGATGACGAGGGTCCAGAAGCCGAGAAAGCCCTTCATAACGAATCCAGCAATGATGCATTTGATTTCGGAAATTCCCGATCCTGCCGCGTAGGGCGCAAAGGATCTGACCAAGGAGGCAGAAATGAAGGCGAAGCAAGTCTATGCCACTTCGATTTAGCTTTTCTTCGCAGGCCTGGGTATAAGTCTTTCCGTGAAAAAGGGGCATATTCCTGGCGAACTCCGTAAACTGTGGGGAGATATCCTCGAGTACATACCGCAAATAGCAGATACAAAACGTAATTCAGCGGTTGAAAGCCCGTCCACCGATGCCAATTCTCGCAACCTGTAAAGCAAATAACCCTCCAACATCAGTCCACCCTTTTCATACTTCAACAAGCGCAGCAAGAGGTAGAGAAAGGCCCACTCACCATTGTCCTCTCCCCAGCAGCAGAATTTCTCGTTGAGATAAAATGCCGTGGTGCAATAACCCAGCTTAATATCAGACAACCACTCAGTGATGATGTTCAGAAACGCCGCGTTGAGGCCAATGGCCGCGCCAATCACAGTGACGACAATCCAGCCCTGGGCGGCGTCATACGAAGCCCAGAGGCGATATCGCCAGCCATCCTGCCCGCGCTCCGATAAGCCCGCTTCGCGCTTCTGTCTTGTTTTGCGACGCGCCTGTTCGCGAGAGGCGTCTTGGACCCAGTCTGCAGGGCGGGGGCACGCGGTCAGTGACGGTGGAATTGCGACTCGGCATCATCGCAGCACCCTCATGTGTATGTGTGTATGTGTGTTTGTGTGTGTTTGTGTGTGTGTTCGTAGGGCCGGAGGCTCGATTGCGTACCTATTGTTGTAAAGTCCTACACGGAAGATGGCGACGGTCAGCATATATGGGGTAGATGGCGCTGGGGCAAAGGAAGAAAGGGGCGAGGGGGCGGAACTGGCAAGCGAGGGTACCTCATATCTCTTGATCTCGGCAATCTCGTCTTCGATTTGCACTTGGCCGGGGGTCGGGAGGACCGCATCGCCCCGTTCGGCGGTCGACACGGCGAAGGAGAGGCGAGACGAGATGGACGGGCGGCGGACGGAGCCCGAGCCGCGGCCAAAGGACGTGGATTGTGCGCTCATGATGTGGCGAGACGGATCATGTCGGCGGCGGCGTGGGCATCTGATTCGGCGAAGCCCTGGTGACGCAGCTGTTGATCTCGTCGTGGAGTATGTAGGTGAGAGTGAGAGCTGTTGGCGTTGATGTTGACGTTGACGTGGTCCACAATGGCGGCAAGCTGCGGACTCCACGCCACGATCCGCCACGCTACGCTTCACGAATCACGAATCACGAATCATACGCAATCCCGGCCGACGCGTAAAGTGCCTGAATACACGGCAAGCTGCATCAGTGCCACGCTGACGGCCAAATTCTTCCCATTATTGGTCATTGTACACCATTGTACGACATTGTCCACCTCTTTCAAAATATCGTCCAACCACCGTCAACACCGTCAAAACCATCACCATCGTGACCATCTCACATCGTCAACCGCCTTCGATCGCCGTCGACCACCTCACTACCGTCAACTACTCAATCGTTCAGTACCCCTCATACATAATATAATGCCCTACAACACCAACGCCATCCCTCCCCGCAAGGAGCCAACGGGCCAAACACAACTCCCTCGTAAGGGTTTACCCTCAAGTCATCCTGTAGCGCAAGGCCCATTGAGGATGAGCAAGAGAATTACGAACAGCAGAGAGACTAACATGATTTCCACTCGATAGTCACTCGCGTCAAGAAAATCGTCCAGCAAGACTCGGATATTCACATGTGCTCCAACAATGCCGCCTTCATCATCACTCTAGCAGCCGTAAGGAGAACTCTTGCACGATCCCTCTAATCAACCCCCCTACATCAATATAAAAACCACAAAAAAAGTATAGGGGGGGGGGGAAGAAGTGGTCAGATCAATCTAGCTAGCTAATACGCGCACCTCTCAGGAAATGTTCGTCCAACATCTCGCCCAAGAAGCCAACACCCAAACCAAGCTGGATCGCAAACCCAGACGGAACATTCAGTACAAGGACCTCGGTATGTCTACATTGCTACACCCTGCCAATTGCACTGCAAACGCCCCCTCCCCGCTAACTTTGACCAGCCAACGCGGTTGCGCACCGCGATAACCTCGAGTTCCTCCAAGACGTTGTCCCGAAGACGACGCCGTTTCGAAAAATTAAGGCCACTGCCAGTGAGACACAATCGCGTCTACGCGCCACCAACACGAGCATCTTTGGCAACGGCATCGCAGAGGTGGAGGGTGAAGGGGAGAAGGAGGTGGAGGGGGAGGGGGATGGTGAGACTGAGAGCATCGAAGAGACGAGGTGATGAATCATGTGAGGTGAGGTTGACAAGGTAAGTAGAGACTGGACAGTCACAGACGGTGTGCATTACCCAAGGCAAAATCCGTATGCATATATATAGCGCATGGTGAAATGTAAAACATGGCGTTTGGTTTTGGTTGTTTGCATCGTCTCTCTTCTATCTTGGGCACGCACCAAAGACGACCGTTTTCTGTTGCACATTCGTATACCCGTACACGCACATCAAGTCCTTTTGGAATCGCAGCAAATGATTCAAACATTGAACAGAAACGAAAAAAGATGGGTAGAAAAATCAGACTCTTATTCCTCCATCGGATCATCCTCTTGGATCCCAGCCGGTAATCGCCCCTCATTTAGCTCCTTCTCCAACGCGATAATCTCCTGCAAACTCGTCGCTTGTCGAATCCGCTCGTGTAGTCGCTTCTTCTCGTCGCCTGTGAGCTTTATTCTCGATAGCTTGGATGTGTGTGCGGAGCCATTGGCCGAGACGAGCGTCTTTGATTTTTTGCCCAGAATCTGCATCGCGTTAGCTCTTGCTTCTGTAAGGGAATCTCCTGATATTTCCATTTCTACGGCCAAATCGCAGTTTTCTTGTCGTGTTTGATTTCTGGCCAGTGTGGTTCTCAAGGGGGCATGAAGAGCAGTACCTCCAAAGTAAGAGCTGTCGGCTCTTCTTCTGTCCCAAACAACTCTCGTCCACGCTCCCGCTCCACATCCTTCACCTTGACGTAGTCGAGGAAACGCACGCTCTGACACCGCCAGAGCACCCAGTACCGGTAGTGCTCCTTCTTAGCCACCGGATTGTCCATCAGCACCAGATGTGTCAACCGGCCGAATCCCCTCAGAACATCCAGGTCCGCCAGCTCGCTTAGCTCGTTCGACGCCAGCACCAGATTTGTCAGGTTGGGCACCGCGTTCGGCAGCGTGGGCTGGATGCTGGCGATGCGATTCCTCGCCAGCAGCAAGGTCGTTATGCGCGGCGAGAGCGGAAAGTTGCCCAAAATCTGGATGTCGTTGTCTGTGAAGTCGATGGCATCATGTGGCTAGCATGGCCAGTGCACCGTCAGCTAAGTGTTTGTGTTCGAAGGTTACGCCCAAGCTACCACCAGTAAAATGATCGCACGGTCGGGAGATGGAAAGGTACATGTATGTGGAAGTCAAGGAAAAGAGAACGACAGAAACGTGAGCACGCTATACTTACACCAGCAACACCAAGATTCTCAATAGCAGGGATCCTATGTCCTATAGTCCCCAAGGACAAGGCACAAAGACGTTCGCATCAACGAGCTCTCTTTCCACGATCAAGACTGTCCCGTCCTTCCGGTATCGGGCTATTATGTTTCATCGCGTCATGGGACGTGAAGATTACAACATAGACGGAGAGCAGTAGTATCTGTTCTTTTCACTGGGGAAACACACCTCGGAGGTCCAACTCGCGCTCCTTGAGCGGGTTCAGGTAGGAGAGCGCATCGTGGATGAGCTCGGCGGTGAGCCGCATTGCCGCGGTGTTTTCAACGGTGCACGGGGGTGTTGCAAGCCGCTCATTCAATGAAGAGCCTCTTCGTCCTTGGAGCTTAAATTGGCAGGGTTCGTGGTTTCGAGAGATGGGAGTCGACGATCGCGTGCGAATTGGCGTGCGAAGGGAAGGCTGAGAGAGGTTGAGCGGGCAAATTTTGGAGTTGCTGCAGGCTGCGCGCCACACGTTGCGCCGTACGTTGCATCACCTTGCCCCACATGTGAACCAGACCAGCTTTCTTTCAACTTTCAAAATGCTGGATTCAATGTCCCCTAGCCTCTAGGTAGATAGATTACTATATATGTAGATACCCATACTCCGTACAGCACAGTTATTTACTTTGCACACTGATAGTACATTTGTCATCCAAGATGCTGAATCCAACACGCATCATTGGCCATTAGAGGGCAACACTCGGAAAGACTCGATGATTCCCGTCATGCGTTCACTCATTGGAGTGACTGAAAATCTTAGCGGATAATGTCCTTTGCTTTCGTGAACCTCGTTAGTCATGCCATTTTTCCGATTGCCTGTTCTCGAGAAAATCTCCTGCCCAATAACCCTAGGTTATATACATAATACATTACGTACAGCAACCCAATCTCAGAGCTTCATTATCAGGTGTAAGGCTTAAGGCTTCTTGTTTCCCTTTGACGGCGGATTGAAGGAAAAATAACTGTCTGAATTCCCAATTGCAGGTCGACCCTGGAAGCGAGACGCCGAGGGCGTTCTCGCTCGAGAACTGTTTGGCGACGATGGCGTCCTTGTAACGGCTCTGGCTTCAGGGCTCCTTCTTCCTGTCTTCATCATCAACACTGCTCCGTCACCTGGAGTCGTGGCCCCTCCACCAGATGCAGTTCGATAATGATGTAAGACAAAACCTCCCTCGGGTAATTCCATTCGAGAATTGATGGTCGTCCACGATTCATCGTCGTCATCTCCAACGCGCCAACCGCCAAGACCTTCATAGTCGCGGTCCGGGCCCACGCTGGGGATGAGACCAAGGCCAAAGTCTCCGACCGGTCCGACAGGCGTAGTGGTGCCGCCAGTAGATAGAATACTGGTAATGCTGCTTGCACGAAGCCGTCTTCGCGACTGCAGAAGTGGCTGTTGATAGTCAATAAACGATGCCCTTGCGCTGTCCTCGTTGCTGCCTGGTGTTGTGTTGGTGGATGTGGCGGGCAGCATCTGATCTTGAAGGTGGATGTAGCGCCTGTGGGAGGTAAATCGGGCGAGTGACAGTGGAATAAAGGAGAAGGCGACGTCTAGGGACACAATGATCACACGGGACATGAGAAGGCCGAAGGTGAGCGTCGTGGTGATGCCGGCCAGAAAGGCGAGAGGAGCGGTGACGAAAAAGAGAAAGGGGATGACGAAGGCGTAGACCGGATTGAGCAGCGCCATGATTGTGATGGGTTGCTACAGATGAGGAAGAACAGGCGAGAGCGGCGAGCCGAAGCGTCGCCTCATCTACATGCACACGGTCGTAGACCGTATGGATGTTCGTGTTGATATAATGACACCACAGGCAATGCGATGAGAGCGAAGGCGCTCGACTGATAGTATCGTGAGAATTGTGTCGAACGGAGGAAAGAGGAGGAGCACTGGTGGGGTGGGGTGACTGCCGCAAAAGAGCAGCAGCACCAACGTACTTGAATAAAGCACAGATGAATTCTATGGAATTCTTGGCACGTCAGACCACGTCAAGTCACATGGCAAAGTGTTTGCAACCAGAAAGCCGTTGATGCAGCAGCGTCCAGCGCATCACCTCATGTTGGACGAGAACCGCACCATCCGCAGCTTCGAACCCTTGACGCGGCTGGTCCCTCCCTCCCTCCCTGAGTCCCTACACGGGAAGCCGACGGCACCCACTTGTGGCAGCTGAAACCCAAAGTCTCCTGATGCCCATTCGAAAGGCAAAGGCAAATACAAATCAGAACAACGAACCCAAGGAGAAGCTCGGCTCGAATCTTGTTACATCATCATGTGTCAGCAGCGGCAGCGGCAGCAGCAGCAGAAGCAACATCACGGTGATGAAACAAGACAGCCTTGCCATCATGACCGCCAGCACCAGGCTGTCGCGGCCTATCAGCAACCATTTCCATGGCATCTGCCTATCTACGATGCGCACTGCCATCCAACGGATACCATGGAATCGATAGCTACCTTTGACACAATGCGAACATCGGCTCTTGCTATCATGGCCACTCGTTCCCAAGATCAGCTTTTGGTAGCCCAGGTGGCGTCGGCCCATGGTGTCAGTGATGGTGCCTCCCTGCGGGGTCGTTGTTGCCAGGAGACATGTCACCAGAAAGATGATAAGCACGCCCAACACGACACTAGCCGAGAAGGTCATGCACAAGTCGTGCAGAGGAAGTGCCAGGTCATACCCTCCTTTGGCTGGCATCCGTGGTTTTCTTATCAAATCTACGACGACACTGCCCCCGTCCCGACGTACCAACCGTCGCGAAATACTGGCACAGAAGACGAAGACGCGGCTGCTCTGCTATCTGCCAAAAGAGCACACTATCAGTCTGTGCTGACCCCGACGCCTCAAGACGACGACTTCTTTATCGCCTCTTTGCCGATTCCGAGTCCCATCTCTTCGTTCGTTAGCTCTACACGGGCCACGCTGGAGTCGTACCCCATTGCGCTCATCGGCGAGATAGGAATCGACAAAGCGTTCCGATTGCCTGGAGATTGGGACTCTTCGCTCGCTTCGTCTAGAAATAAAGCTTTGACACCAGGTGGTCGCGAGGGCCGCCGCCTGAGCCCGTACAAGGTACAAATGCAACACCAGCAGATGATTCTTCGGGCTCAGCTGCGCCTTGCGGGACAAGTCGGGAGGCCAGTCAGTGTTCACGGCGTCCAGGCCCACGGCGTCTTGTATGATACTGTATCTAGCTGTTGGAAGGGCCATGAGAAGCATGTGCCGTCAAGAAAGGAAAGGCGAAGGAAGGCACCAGGAGCGGAAGACGACCACGATGATGACGCGGATGGCGACAATGATGCTCGTGTTGGTGCCAAACCATACCCACCGCGAATCTGTCTCCATTCGTACAGCGGCTCCGTGGAAGGTCTGAAGCAGTGGCTTCGTCCCGACATACCCGCCAAGATGTTTTTTTCCTTCTCAACAGCCGTCAATCTGGGTACGGAAGCCACTCGTGCAAAATTTGGCGACGTCATCAGGGCAACCCCGGCGGATAAACTACTCGTAGAGAGTGACCTGCACATGGCGGGAGAGGACTTGGACGCTGCTCTCGAAGACATGTACAGGAGAGTGTGTGAAGAAAAGGGGTGGAGCTTGGAAGAGGGTGTGAGGACGATTGGAAATAATTTCGAGCACTTTATACTGGGCTAGATTTGGGTATGCACTATGACAATGATGATGATTTGGTGGCTAACAGCTACTTTATGATGGAATGCTGTATGCCCATCAAAGGGGGAGCTGAGATGCTTCATGCCGCAGGACATCCTCAATCCCAAGCCTGACGTTACCCCATTTCAATAAGAGCCACTTCCCGAAATGCATACGGCGACTATATGAACGCATTTCACCCAAGTAGTTGGAATTCGATGCCCTATAGGACTCCAAGCACACGACAAAGCAAAGACGCACCGCACCGACCTCATTGCCAATCGAATCAAGGAAGGCGTCAATCAAGAATTATATAGTAGAGATCTTTACACTATCTTCCGTGCAGACATTGAGAGTTGCAGTTTTCACGCGTCCACTAAGTCGGACACAGAGGTTCGGCCCCAGCCTCCAACTTGGAAACATCCTCCAAAGAAAGGGATTCACGAGCTTCACAGAAGATAGTGCACAGGTCCCTACCATATCGGTCCTGATCGGCGTAGGCCTCGATTCGGTCAGCCATACGGACGGTACGTCGTTGCTTTGTTATTCTTTTTTTTTTTTTCTTTCTTGGGATCCCCAAGGTGCTTCTTATTGGCATGGTTCACTGTCGAGTCGAGGCTTGGGCTTGGGCTTGAGGGAGAATACATACCTTGATTCTTCTGTCAGGCAGGACCGATTCTGCGGCCATGCACTCAGCTTGAGTTGAATCCATTGTCGTTCCTCCTGAAGTTTGGGTGGCGTTATGCGGAGGGAGGTACATAGTTGGGACCTGGGTCTTGGGTCTTGGGCAGGGCAGTCGGTTGGGTCCCCGGCTATTTGATTGCCGTGATCAAAGTTTTTTATGGGATGATAGATCGGATAGTGAGGTCCCTTTTTTTCTTCTGATAGGCAATGCCAAGTAAGTAATAGTGGTGGTGTCACGTCGAGTTTAGGATTCCAGCAACTTGTCCAAGTGGCACCTGATGAAAGTGAAGTTCGTCTCTCGTTCGTCTCTCGTTCGTCGCTCGTTCGTTCCACCCACAACGAGTATGAATAACTAAAGCATGTATACACTATCCACGACTGCATCACAACTTACTCGGCTGGGCCCATCCCTCCCTCTCTCCCTCTCTCCCTCTCTCCCTCTCTCCCTCTCTCCCTCTCTCCCTCTCTCCCTCCCTCCCTCCCTCCCTCCCTCCCTCCCTCCCTCCCTCCCTCCCACCACACTATTCACTCCATCCTTCACAGGGCAGCGAGATATCATGAATTTTCTCTCCATAGTCCAAAGAAAGCCCCATCTATCAACTATCTGTCTTGCAAGCTCTAACTGGAGGTTAGAAACTCCTCCCAGAAAGGGCAAATGCGACCTCACCAGCTCTCCCACCCCGGATCGGCCATTCAGAGAGCCCTTCTAGTTATCTCTTCTCTTCCATAAGGACCGGGAAGGTGTTACATAGTCCAGCGCAGTGAGGCTCTGTTTGCTGTCTCAGCGGGGTGGGCACTGGGAGTTGATGTCACCGGCGGGGTAGGAACTGTACGACCAGGAACGCTTTGCTGTGGATGGATGTGGTACTGTAGCGGAGATTGATGTGCACTACATATCTAGCGAGGACATTGGTGAGGAAGGGAAATCTTAATCCGCGGGGCTGCGGAGGAAGAAAGGCGATGCAACAAGAAGGGGATTTTGGGGGAGGATCGGGCGATGAGGTGAAATGTGTTGTGTACAAAGACGGGAGGTAGTAGAGGGCTGGGCACGTGTTGGTGCGTGTCTTTCCTGGGCAGCGGGTCGGTTTTGTGTTCCTATGTACATACTTGATTGATGCTGGTTTTTGTGCTTTCTCCAAGTAACTACAGCTTGGAATGAAGCCGCCCGTTGGATTTCATTCGTCCACCTCATCAATACTCTCTATCCATAGGACGTCGTCCTACCCTCCGTTGTGGACCTTTGGTGGGGGACAACAGTTCGGCGAATATACACACGTTGTAGTCGAGAAGTTGGAGACGACAAGACAAGTGGCTGCTGGTCGGTCTGTTGGGAATAGCTACTACTTTGAGAAGATGGGCCTGAGGGGACACCGACATACGGTAGCTAAACAGTTAATCATTGAAACCGCGAGACGCCCCAGTTTCGATGCCCATCCCATGTTCATGAATGATGAATCGCGGCCACTTCATAGTAATCAAGAAAACACTGTGCTTTTTCTTTCCCCAACGTGTATCAATCTAGCATCCTCATCGCTTCGGATCGTACAGCGAAAAAAAAGAGGGGGAAAACCATGCTCAAGCCCTCCCCCCCCCCCTCCCTCTTCCCTGTAAAGTTATAGTCTGAATCACGTATCCCTCCCTTTCTCGACGTCGAGACGATTCCTTTTGACCCTTTACCTTATCAGATCCCATTCCCTACTATTTACCGAATTTTCGTAAACCAGCGTGCTTTCGAATGTTGTCATCATCCTCCCAGAATAGAAACGCCTCGTACCACACATAAGAGTCAAAGAGCCGTAAGAGCCGCAATGGAATCATTTCTTCTCTTTATATACGCAGCCGAGAGAATCCCAAGCGGGGCACGATGGAAAGGCCGGGGGAGGCAAATGTGAATAATATAAGCGTAAGATGAAGATGAAGATGAAGAAGAAGAAGGGCAAAACAAGGCAAAGCTGAGTATAGACAAAATATCAATGGTAATTCCGAAGTAATATGGTATCGAGAGAGCTGTGCCTCAGTGCTCCAGGGGGAATCGAGACTCTCGCGCAACAGTTATTCAATCTAGAAACTCGCTTAAAATTCGGATTCGCGTGCGCGCTGCTTCGTTTTCGGCGCCAATGAGTTCCATGATTTGGATCATCCGCTCTATTTCAGTGGAGAAGGCGTTAGCAACAAATGGCTAAGAAACCGCTGCCTAGCCCACGCTTCGCTTTCCACTGCGTTTCTTCGAATTTTGGAGATTTCCCAACTGGACAATGCAACTTACTGATATCGTTTCTAGCCCGCACAAATAAAGGATCTCGGGCGAGCATTTCCTTACCGGCTGCATCTTTGGCCGTTTCGCGAAGCACATTGGCTATGCATAACGCTTCCAGAAACGCACGATGGTTAAACACCCACCAGACTCTGGCTTCGGCCTCCAGCAAGGTGAACATGAGAAAAAATGCGCTGATGGCATCGTGGGCCGCTTCCAAGGTGCCCCGGACATTGACGGGCACATCTGGACTCTCAGAGGCATGGACCAGCATGAGATTGTGAAAGTAATTGCTCGTCAAGACCAGCGTCTGCCGCACGATGCGCTTGTTCGTACTGGCTACTGTCGTGAGACTGTCTGCGTCCCAGGAACGGAAGACGTCGGGAAATGAGCGGTATACGGCGCGAAAGTCAGCTACTAGTTTTGACTTGTGCCGTACTGTGGAGCATATTGAGACGTCCAGCGACCGTGGGGAGCAGACGGTTTCTTGGACCAGGTTGGCCAGCATCCAGGAGCCTCGGACATAGGCCGTGTCGGTGGGATCGCTGCTGGCGATGGAGGCAACGTCGTCTGATAAATCGTCCACTGAAACGTCTGTGTGTGTGGCCGATGGGGGCAGAGACAGCAGAACCGTCAAGAACGTGTCTTGCATCAAGACTGCTTGCCAGACTTTGAGTCTCTGCTGTTTCTCGAATGGATTGGCATGAGGTGTGACTATGTGCGCGTGCAGTTGATCGAGATAACATCGGATGTTAGCCTGTGATACGGTAATGTATGTGTTTGAGAGAGTGTATTTGAGAGAGAGATGGAGAGAGAGATGGAGAGAGAGATGGAGAGAGAGATGGAGAGAGAGTGAGTGAGGAGAGGTGCATGAGATGAGATAGAGAGGCATATCACCTCTCATCCAACTCTTGAGGAAGACAGAATGGAGGTGCCGAGCGCCAACTTACCGACATTGGGGTCACGGTGCAGGCCCATAGCATACGCCTGTCGAATCAAAATGCCGGCAAAAGCCCATCCATCGGATGCATGATCGTCATTGATCAAAAAGTACGTCATCAAGACCATTGCCTGGATAGACCGCAGAGATGCGGTGCTCATGAAAGACGACACGCGAAGGGCCTGGTTGGACGCAGAGGCGTAAAACTCGGCAGTCTGCTTGCGCTCGTCTATCGGCGCCGTTGTGACAAATTGTGTGCCGAGAGCCAGTATGATGAATATCAGAGCAATAAAGGATGCTTCCATCTCGTGTCTCTCTTCGGCCCGAACGCGCCAAAAGTGCTCATAGTCAGCGTAAAAGGTCTGACGGTGAATCATGGGATAGATGGGGTCGACACATTCGAAGTACCGGGCCACTAGGAGATCTGCTCGGGACTTGTTGGGCAAGACAGAAATAACCTCCGCCAACCCGCCGTCGCTTGTCCAGTAGCTTGAAAATGGAAACTCGGGCCCAATACCGAAGACATTGCTGGCTTTGGTGGAGGAATAGGGCACATGCGATAACAGTCCAACAGACAAAGCTGCTGCACTGCGAGAGAAAGTATCCTGCTCCTTGAGGGCACCCCTGTCTGCGATGTTGGGGACTGGCATGGATCCATCTCCCAACGTCTTCTTCTTTGGTGGCCGTGTCATTCGGCGCCCGTTGGCAGCAGATCTAGAGGTCTCTCTGTTCATAGCGTTGGGGTTAGTTCGGACAGTAGCTCATAATCTCGGAGCAGGCACTTACTCTAATAAATTGGCAACATGAGCATATTGACATTCTGTTTGCCTTTTGATGCCTATTCATCAACCACGTTAGCAGAAAGATCATGGAAGCTACAGTCAAAATATTTGCCGTCGTGTAGACTCACAAGCAAGACAGTGAGGCCGGCCTCTATCGCACTAGATATATGCGTTAGTCATGTTTGAAAAGATGCATCTGGAACTTATATACGCGTGCATTGTGCTTCGGGTGCGGCTACTAATAGCAAAGGCAACTATTCCAGGCGCTTCTCTCCAGCACTTTCACATGCTTCCGACTTTGGACGCCAACTTAAGAATGACTGGCTGGAAAGTTCCTGAGGTGGCGCATGTGTACAGCCGGGGAAGTGGTAACAGCAAGATGTTGTGAAACGCTGTGAGTGCGGGATGTCTCGATAGAGGCCATAGAGGGGAAAACATGATGGCCTCGGCGCGGGAGCAAAGAACGCGCCGAAGAGTCCAGAGGAAACAAGGTGGACGTCGGAACGGACGACATGGGTAACGGTGGGTTGGAGGTTAGAAGTGAGAGAGTTGTTGTGTCGTTTTTAGGGTTGGAGAGCAAGTGGAGGAGGAAAGAACGGCATCTTGTTGTTACATAAACCGATTTGGAAACAACTTCAAGAAGAGGCCATACATTGAGATTGAAAAAGAAAGAAGTGAAAGGCGAAAAGAATAAGCAGAAGAAGGGAAGGATAAAACCAAAGCCCAAGACAAGACTCGGCAGGACTCGGCAGGACTCGGCAGGCATCTGGCACGGATGTTCTATGTCACATACTTTTGTCTTTCTCTCAACACATTCTTGGCACGACAGCGTGGGCTTGTTGCGCTTCTGCTTCTTCTTGAACGGCTCCTCGACGGTGTACTGAGACCTCTCGCCAGTCAAATCCTGGTAGTCGAGGTTAACGGCGTGATCTCGCGGAGGAGGCGCATGTCGAAGATACGAATGCGTCGGACCAACGATGGAGGTGGGTGAGGCCAGGCTGGAAGTCGACTCGACATCGGATTTCATTGGCAGCGACGAGGGCGAGCCAACGTCTCGCGGACCGGGCCGGTGGTGGTGCAAAAGAGACAGGTCCATGGGCCGGCGACGTGACTTACAAGCCAACCGAGACGAGAGAAGACAGGACGATGCAGGATCCGGAGTTCAGGCCGGGCGCTGTGGCCAGTAAGTAAGTAGGGCGAGAAGCGGTTTGCGGGTTGCGATCCAGCGACCCAGAATGCGCCGGGAATAGCAGGGAAAGCGTGTCGATGGCAGGGAATAAGGAGGCGCGATGGGGAAGGGAGCGATGGGGAAGGGAGCGATGAACGATCGATGGGGTGGTGGTGGTTGGTGCAGCGTGGTGCAGCGCGTTGTGCAGAGACCCGCAGGGCCGCGCCGGTCCAGGCGGCTAACAGGGGAGCTTCAGCGCGGTAGTTGCAACGCGCGATCTGCAAGTGGGAGCTCCGCGCCTGGGACTGGCAGCGGGGGCGGGCGAAGGAGTCGACGAGGGAATAAGGGAAATGAAAAGTCCAAGCCGGCGAGGGATGCGGACGGGGAAACGGGAGCGAGGAGGACTGGGAATAAGACGCAAAACCAGCGGCGGCGTCCGGCTGCCGTCTACCTGTGAGTGGGTGAGCTGCTGCGCGCCAGCTGAGCGCCAGCTGAGGGGACTAGTCGATTTCCCGAACGGCTGGCGGGTGACAGTTGACAGACGTCGACGGGAAGGTGCCAACTGGCCAACTAGTCCGATAATGGTCAATGGCGAAGAGGGCCGCTGCGAATGTCAATGGCCGTCTTGGCCCACACAATCATGCAATGGTCAACAACAGGACGGCAGTGCAGGCGATGCGGGCAATGCAGTCAATGCAGCCAATGCAGTCAATGCAGCCAATGCAGCCAATGCAGCCAATGCAATGGTCGACGCCAATAAACGCCCAATGCAAGGTCAATGTCGATATCGCCAATGCGATGCTCAACGGCCCACGGCCAGCCAACGGGCTTCTCGTCGTCGTGTGGTCGAGTCCGGCCCGTCGAAGTTTGTCCGGCCTGTCCGTCTTGTCCGTCTCGTCCGTCTCGTCCGTCTCGTCCGTCTCGTCTATCCGTCGGTCCGTCGGTCGGCCCGTCAAAAGGCAACTCGGTCGTCCGCCAAGGCTGATGAGACCGTTGTTGATGATCACCCGTCGTCTTTGCGTCCTTTGGACAAGATACGGAGTACAAACACATACAAATATACAAATCTGGCCCGACAATTGCGCACCTACGGTTCTCCTATGTGGCTTACTTGGGCCGGCGCGTCGGAAAGCTGCCGTCGAAGTCCTCGTCAAAAAGCGGGCACGTTTCCAAACACCATCGGCATGCCCATGCTAATCCCCTTCGGTGTGTCGTCGCTCCCCCTTGTTTTGCACCTCCCCCAGTAGATACGTAGTCGTTCCAATACCGACCAATACTCCGTACCTGGATGCTTAACGCGCGGCCACACTCGCCCCTGCGCGGCTCTCTCTCTGCGTGTATGCGTGTGTACCTCTTGTCTCTTCCTCTGTCGCTCGCCGTCTTCCTTTCTCATCACCCCTCCCCATCTCCCTGGATACAATTGTCCGTCGATTCGTCCTTGTACGGCCTCTTCCCGGGCGGGCGCAGAATAGGAAGGAGCGGCATCCTGGGCAGCTGCAGATTAGGCAGGTGTGGCTCCCCGCACCTGCCCACGTTCCTGGGCCTGGACCCTTTCCCCCCTCTCCCCCGCCCCGGCCTCTCTATGCGCTAATAAATAATGCTTGACCAATGCTGAATGCTTGACGATTGATCCTTTGCTAGTTGAAACCAAGTCGCCAGGTTCGATATCCCAGCACGGCGCTTAATCCGTCTCCGACTCTGCCGCCATGTGCCATGCTTCCATGCTTCCAGGACTCCAACATTCCAGGGTTCTTCTTCTTCTTCTTCTTCTTCTTCTTCAGCGCGATCACAGTAAGGCGTGAGCTTGGGGAGCACTGCGACTCCAGAGCCATATCCCGAAATATCTTGTCCCAAGGCTTGTTTCAGCAAACAACTTTAACAACTTGTCATAGTAACGCATGTCACACGGCAATGCCCTCGAATCCTGCCTGGCACACAGAGTCGTGGCACAGACTCGTTGTGAAGTGTCATTCTGACCACACCCGCGCTGGAAACTGAACCCCTCCCCCACCTACCGGAGATATCCGCCACCCTATCCATCTCGCGGACATGACATTTACCTAGCCTGGCGTTAGAATCCTTGTTATATCCACCCCTGAGCCTACCAGGCTGCATTGCATACCAGCCTCATCTTGTACTCCGTACGAATGCAAACAAACATGTGATTTGTCCTATCTGTCCACGCTGCCAACATTCGAAACGTACGAGACATTCGGAAACACTCCAACGCGTACTATGAGTAGATGAGTATGAACTGAGTATGAACTGAGTATGGCACGTATCTGTGCTTGTTTGGAGGACCAGTACCTCACATGGTCAACTTGAAGTCCTCGAAAGTACCCACCAACTGCAATCATGATTCTACCTACCTATATTTGTACTCTGCATCTATATCATGTCTACTTCATGTCATCTATGGCCACCACTGCTACACCATCATGTCTCTCCCATCATGGGAAATACATAGTCGCATTCTTCAGAAACCTCAAGATCCTCATTGCTCAACACGCAGGTGGTACAGCAGTGTGGAACTTGTGTTGTTGTTGTTGTTGTTGAGTATTTTACGCCCCTGCGTCCCAGTTTTGGGCATAATAGGGCGTGCAGGGCTAATCCCGGGTTCTTCTAAATACAAGCCAGT
>SRPP01000261.1:0-34979 GCA_018360055.1 Claviceps monticola
TCTCAGATTCTGGTCTACATGGAGTTCACGCCATTGTATGCTATTCATTAGCTACTATGTTTTGTACTCAAGCGCGACCCTACCGATAAAAGACGTGTGAAACCACCTCGCAATCCACACATCATTCCCATCTCCTGACGATACGCCGCAGTCAAAGTTCCACCAGATCTCTTGCATCCAGCATCCTCGAGTATCGTCAAATCCATGGCCGTACCTATCATAGTGATAAGTTTGCGACAAGTTATATCCTTCCCAACGATGATCAACAGCTCGAATCGGAGGAATTATGGTTCGAGTTACCACGAGTCCGCATTCTTGGCAGGGTCGTGCGCTGATGCTGAATGTTAGCCACCATTATATGAAGATCCTTTTCGACGACCAGCTATTCCTAGCGCCGCTTGAGATACACAAGATCCACGTAATTGACTGCTGCCGCTGGGCGCTTTCAGACCCCACTGGAGGATCTCTTCTTCCTTCATAAAAAATCGGTAACTAATTGGGCGAATGTTCTTAGCGGTTGCTTGACGTCGGTACAGGATCCGGTAAGTAATGACCGGGATTTCACTACATGCGACTGTCTCTGACCGATTCATAAGGTACCTGGGCAATGTATGGCCCCAGGAACCTTGAAACCATATCTTCATGTGCTCACAAAGTTGAACAGTGAATTCGCCGACCAGTTTCCAAATGCTTCGGTCATTGGTACAGACATCTTCCCTCGTCAACCGGAGTGGGTTCCACCGAATGTTTGCTTCGAAATTGACGATGCCACGCTCGAGTGGACATGGGACGCCAACCAATTCGACTTTATTCACATTCGCTACATCTTGGGTTGTATCCAAGACTGGACAGCCCTCTTTCAAGACGCCTACACATGCTGCGCGCCAGGAGGATGGGTCCATTTACGTTGCCGCGTCCAAATGGAGTTGGTGCTCACAACTGTTAAAATCTTGAAGAGACTGCCAGACTTTCTTGTTCATGATGATGCCTTGGCTTATGTTCTGTGGCATCCCCGTGTAATCCCTTCATTCTGCCTTTCTTAGCAGGCTGTGCAACCAATTTGGTGGGAGACAGACGTTAACCTACAACTAACGGTAACACAGGCACCCAGTATTGCGCGCCCAGTCTCCGCTGGCACCTGCAACTTGCAAGAGTGTAATGACGGCCTCGACGCTTATCAATACCGACGTCTCGCACTATTCGGCTCTCTCGAAAGAGATCTTGTAAAGAGTATTGTTATTTATGCCACTCCATATTTCTATTCATACCACCTACCCCATTGCCCTGTCCAAATTAAGGCTTCGACGTCACAGAAATCCGAGTGAAACCAGCACAAGAATTTGGGTAGGCCGGAACACTACCGATTCGAATGTATTAACTGAGAATAAGAAAGATAGAGAAGAAAGAATGTTGGAATCGCTGCCCACTTTTTCCTTTCTCTCTTTTAGATAGCTTCCATGAATACAACAGATTGTTCATGTCAGTCCAAACAAACGCGTATACGCAACCCTGATGGTTTATCCCAACACATTAGTTGTGACACATGGCGTCACCTAGCGCCTTTCCACGTCTGCCAACCAGGCAGGCCAAAAGTGTTAATACTGCGTATGCAGCATCTGTAAAGCATGACTCGCAGCCTTCGAAAATATGTAGGAACACGCTTGCGACAACGAAACGTAAACGAGAAATTTATCTTGAAGTGCCCATACAGGACGACTTTGTTGATATCCTAACGCTCTTTAGATTTCAACTTGTTGGAATTGCTGCTCAGATCAATTGTGTCACATGATCGGATGCATCAATGTGGTGCGTCAGCTTCTTGTCAAGAACCTTGACCAGTTGAAAGCTTTTGCTCGGCTCATATCGCCAGACTTCCTCGAGTCCCGTCGCGGCTATGAAGCACGGCGAACGAATACTCATCCCGTGAGGAAGCGATTTTTCAGCGTCTGCGGACCAGTGGCCGCTTTTCAAGATTCGTCGTAAATTAGTTCAGCTTTACTAATTAGGTAGGCATGTTGCACCGATTGTGTTGTGCGAGGTACCTAAAGCTGTCGCAGTCTTTGCCATAATCACAGGGCATCACATCAGCTTATAGAAGTCATATGGACTTATAGTGGCTGCTCTTTATAAGCTAGAATATGAGATGTCCTAGGAGATCTAATAATATCTATATGCCATCTGCCCCGTTGGCTCAGTGGTAAAGCGTGTCACTAGTAATGACAAGATCACTGGTTCGATTCCAGTACGGGGCACCATTCCTTTTTTGCAATGTGGGCCCAATTTCACACCCTCGCACAGTACGGAATACCTTGTCTTTTGTTTCTGAGACTTGTTGCGTGATCGTTTCTGTCCAATTCATGACACCAGTCTGATGGTCCAGTAATGGTTGAGGGATATAGCTTGGGCAGTAGAAATTGCAGTTAGGTACTCTGTATGTCTTGACTCTTATGTCACATCTGACTCGTGAGTCACGACTTGAGCATGAAAATCAAAGCGCAAGAGATGGATCAATTTCATCGACGAGGCTATTAACCTAGCCTACCATGTTATAGAAGCGCCTCATTGTCTCTTTAACCTTGCTCTGTCCGGCAACCATCTTTTCCTCGTCGGACCCATCCTTGGAGTCATTGTTACACGACAGCCGCAAGTCGTCAACATCATCCGCGACTTCCAACCATTTCTCGCTCGTTTCTGGTACGGGGAACATGGTACACAGCGCCCAATACACTATCGACGAGACAATGAAGCCGCAAAAAAAGTTCAGATTGTACAGGTAGGTTGCGCCTTTCGGCACGTCTTTGCCAATGGCCCCAGCGAAGCCCACCACATTGATGAGTATTCCAGCAACGTAGGCCGTGTAGGCCCGCCAGTTAATGCCAAATGTGTAATAGTATGGCCCTGTTTTTCGCGCATCATAAAGCCCCTTGACGTTTAGATATCCTTTTCTCACAACATAATAGTCCGTGGACATGACGCCGGCAATGGAGCTGAGGAACACGCTATACGCCGACAGATATGTCGTGAAGTTGTTGGCACTGGTCAACAAGTTGTATGGGCACATGGCGAGACCAATAGCTGCGCAGATATACCCGCCACGTCGAATGTTGATGTACCGAGGAAAGAGGGCCGTCATATCTGTGCCTGCTGAGACTGAGTTTGCTGAAATATTGGTGCCGAGCTGGGCAACGGCAAATGCTAGTGCAATCACAAAGACGCCAAATCGCTGCGCAGAGCCGCCGTCGTCAATGAAGTGGCCCAGTACGTCCAGAGGATTCCATATGGGCTCATCGTAGATGACGCTCGAAGAGGACGAGACAAAGATGCCGATAATCGATGTGAATGCGAATCCAAACGGAATGGCAAGGGCCTGAGACCAAATGGCGTCCTTTGGTTTCCGAGCGAATCTTGTAAAGTCGCAGTCATTTATAATGAGGGTGGCAAAATTGGCAATCGATGCCATGATGCCTTTGACCATCTGCCAGGCCAAATCACTGCCATGGACAGAGTTGGATTTGCGGATAATTGGCCCAGCGCCTCCCGCTCGGACAAGAGCCCAGATCAAGAAGGCGATACCGGCTGGTGGGACAAAATATGCCTTGACCGTGAAAAGGTGACGAATCTTGTGAACCGGGAACCAGATTGCGGGCAACGAACACAGCCAGAAAATAAAAAATGAGACAAAGTCAGGTGTGCTGCTCACGTTCGGATCAAAGGGCCCTGGCATAGTGTTGCGATCCCAGGATTTCCAGATCGATCGAATCATCAGGTATACACAGTTTCCACCGATATATGCCTGAACGCCATACCAGACACACGCTAAAGCGCAAGACCAATCGTTAGTCAAGTCCTTACAGGAATAAATGAAGTTGTACAAGCAAACGAAAGGAGACAGAAAAAAAGGGGTGGCCCAGAAGAAGGGGTTCTTTGACCAAGTGGTTTGAGTAATCATATGAGTAGTACGTACCCATAGCTGCTCGGTTGAAGACTGGCCATAATGAGCCCCAAATGCCAAACGAGGCGCGGTTTGCAACGGGAAAGCCAATGTGGTAGACAGCACCCACACGACCATTCATGACGACAAAGAATGCTGCGATGGAGTAGCCAATCCAAACACATATCCAAGCCTGCCACCATGAGAGTCCAGCAATGATCATTGAGGATGAAATCATCCAGGTATTAATGTTATAGGAATCGGCGATCCAGAAACCAACAAAGTTCCAGGCGCCCCATTGTCGGCGCTGGGATTCCACCGGTTTCAAGTCATGGTTCGTGAGCTGTCAAGAAGCCATGAGCGTACAGGTTAGAAACGGCGTCGATGGCTGCGGAATCACATCGACGTACCATGAGTTGAGTTGGCGTCAAACCCTCCTCAGATTTCAGATCGAGTCTGTCGGCCAAGTTCTTGGCCTTTTGTGAGAAAGGCATTGCTCCTGGCCGTGGATGTGGTTGGCCGGAGGGAGGGCGTTATTTTTACACTCTCAATCGGCTTGCTTGTGAGCAGGCTCCTCTGGTTTTCATGAATGCGCAGCGAAGTCATCCTGCTCTAGGCGGGAGGCAAGCCATGGACTCATAAGATAAATTGCCGTGTTTCGCTTCATCGGCAGGCGCCTACGTCAACTTCACTACTACTTACTACTGGTGCCGGGAATCGCAGTTCTTATCGGCATGGCGTTTTCTAGCGGGGGGTTCGGCCTATCTTGGCCCGACCATTGAGCTCGGTGTCATGCATTTGGAGACGGAGGCGTCTGCACGGACGTGAGGTGGTGAATGCAAAGAGTAGGTACATACATACCTCTTCTGTAGGTAAGAGGAGGTAGTCTAGTCTATGTACATATGTATCTAGAACGGGAGCCCCTTGACTTTATCAATTAGGCCGCCTGCTATCCGGCCGATCGGAGCTTATCGTGGCGACGGGGCGCACGAATCGCGGCAAGATGCGCTTATCTTGTATTGTACATGTACATACGGAGTACTCCGTACACTATCAAGTTCAACTTTACTATGTACTCTTCAAGATGCTGACTGGCTGGCTGAGTGCCTCGTGGCTGCTTGAGGCCCCATTATATGTATGCATGTATGTATGTACCTACTCCGTATGTAATGCTATGTATGTACGTGAATGTATCGTCAAACGGAGGTTGCATCAGGTCTGGGTCTAGTCGAACGACTGTCGGTGGGAAGTTGGGAACTCAATACATAGTTATGTACTCTGTAGTACGGATATGTAAGCCACTCTTTGTATTGTATGTACATACTTTGGAATGGCGAGCAAGACCGGAGACACGAAGACGGGAGACGCAACCCGGCTGCTTGGGTCTATCCACGTTGTTGCCCGCTGTCCGCTGCAAGTTGGAACCTGACAGGGCCGCTCCTTCCTTCTTTTGTTGCTTCGTCTCACATTTCGAAACACATTTCCCACCCAACGATGACCAACCAATCCATTATCCGGCCGACTCCTCTACAAGTGGATCCCGCTGCAGCCTGCCCCGCGCGAGTGTGCTTTACTTTGGCCTGCAGCATGTCGCTGCCATCACCGCCCTCTCGTCGACCAGGAGAAAACTCGATGGCGACGTTGTTGCTGCTGACCATTTTGCTGGCACCGGTGACCAACCCCATAATATTGAACATTCATCGCCCCGACGAAAACGCGCCAGCTCATCTTGTCTAAGACGGCCTCCGCACCTCCGCTTCCCGCATTGCTGTTAGCTTAGGGCTTCGTCTAGCTTGAGACGCTTGAGACTTGGTCTGCCTAATCCTGATCTGCTCAACTTCGTCCGAGGTTTGCACGGGCGTTCGCGAACCGCGTAAACAAACCGCGTGCAAGATGGAGGAACAACTTGTTCAGATTCTCGCCAATACGCAGCTGTTGGAACAGGTGCCCCGACAGCAGGCCGAGATCGAACTGAAGCGTGCGCAAACGAGTCCTGCATACCCCGTGGCGCTGGCAAAGATCGCGTCTCACACCTCTGTCAGCACCAACATCCGTCAGGCAGCGTTGAGTTCTTTGCGGCATTTCATCGAAAATAATTGGGCTGTGGGAGACCAAGACGATGAACCCATCATCCCCATCTCCGACGACACTAGGGCCATTTTGAAGCAGTCTTTGCTCGATCTGTCTTTGAGCCAGGAGCAAGACCGAAAGGTCAAGATTGCTGCCAGGTAATTTCTGTTCTAGCCGCGGGCCAGGCGCGTTCTTGGACCAACGTATTCTCGTGGGGCCTCAATTCTAGGTGCTGACGGTTTTGTGCTGTTAGTTATGCGATCGGCAAAATTGCCATCTACGATTTTCCCGAGCAGTGGCCCAACCTGCTGCCTACCATCCTTCGCATCGTACCCATCGGCACCGATGCTCAGCTTCACGGCGCCCTCAGACTTCTGGGCGATTTGGTGGAAGAGAGCTTGAGCGAAGATCAATTCTTCTCCATGGCTAGGGATATTGCCATAGCCTTGGCCGAGGTCGCCCTCAACGAGAGTCGCAAGCCAGTGCTGCGGGCTCTAGCAATTTCCGTTTTCCGAGGTTGCTTCGACTTGATGAATATGATTAAGGATGACCACGCCGCCGAGGTCAAAGCTTTCGCTGAGGAGCTGTTGGCTCAATGGAACCCTTTCTTTACCAATGTCTTGAAGGCTCGTTTGCCAGAGATCGACTTCAGCAATGCTGGTCAATCAGAAGACACTTGGTGTCACATGATTGCTCTCAAGGTCCAAGTAGTCAAAACTCTACTGCGGATTCGCAAAGTTTTCCCCAACCTCTTGCTCCCACAGAGTACCGTATTCTTCAGCGCCGTGTGGGAGGAGTTGAGTCTGTTGCAAGGAGCACACGAGCAGCTTTATATCCTCAAGGGTAATGCCCAAGGTCGATTAGAGGACTCGGATAGCCTCCCCTATACTCTGGATTTTCTGATTCTGGAAGAGCTGGACTTCTTGAACCAGTGCTTCCGGTCGCCACCAGTAATGGCAGAGCTGGAAGGGCATTTGCAGGCGCACGCATCTGCGCAAGATGTGCCTTGGGTAATGGAGATTATGCGAATGCTCGTCTGTTATGCTCGTATCACTCAGGAAGAGGAGGAGCTATGGGATATCGACTGCTCTTTGTACTTGGTGGAAGAAACGTCCGTCACTGCTAACTACACTGCCAGAATGGCTGCTGGAGACTTGGTGGTCAAATTGGGCGAGTGGTTCAACGAAAAGGCCGTTGATGGTCTCTTTGCTTTTACGAAGTCGCTCTTCCCCGGGGATGGGCCGGCTTGGCGAAGTCAAGAATCGGCCCTATTTCTGTTTTCCATGCTTCTCAACGACTTTCAAGACATGAACAAGACGATTCCCGACGCCATAGCGAGCGCCTATCTCGAGCTTGTCCACTTCATCATCACAAACCCCGGTGCGCCTCTTATCCGTGCCCGAGGATATATGGTGGCTGGTACGCTCAGCCGCGCTTTCCGGCCGCCTCCCACTTTGGCGGATCGCATGATTCATGTAATCACCAATGAGGAGTCTGAAGTAGTCCAAGTCGCTTGTATCAAAGCCATTGAGGGGATGATTACTTCTGGCCACGTGGGTTCTGTTCGACAGATTCCTATCATCACAGCCATTCAGGCATATATGAACGGCAAGGACCCTTCTGATATGGAGGACGCTGATGAGCTTCTCGTCGTTCTCTCTGAGACACTGCGATCGGCCATCAACTTGGACACCAAAGTGACGCTCCGTGATGATATCTTGAGTATTGACTTGTTGTTCATGCTTGCCAAGTTGGGTGCAAGCAATTTCCAGATCACCATGATCATATCGGAGGCCTTTGAAGATATTGTTGCCAGCTTCAATGATGTAGAGTCCTTCAAGGCACTTTGCGGTCGGACGCTGCCAACGTTGACTGGAGCTTTTGACGTGGCCAAATTGACTGAGGACGAGCCTCTTGTCACTGTGGCGACCGAACTACTCGCCGTGCTCGTGGAGAACGGATCCGAGCCCCTTCCAGACGGCTTCGTCGCCGCCGTGCTGCCTAAATTGACACGCCTGTTGATGGAATCCAACGAGGGAGAGATCCTCCGACCTGGCTCTGAGGCCGTCAAGTGGATTATCTCTCATGATCACCAACAAGTCTTTAACTGGCAAGACGGAAACGGTGCGTCTGGTCTTGAGGTCTGTTTGCGTATCGTCGACCGCCTACTTGGGCCCGCCCTCGAAGATAACTCAGCATCCGAAGTTGGCGGGCTGACCGCGGAACTGGTCGAGAAGGCCGGCCAGGACCGTCTCGGACCCTTCCTGCCACAGCTTCTCCAGGCGGTGGCCAACCGACTTGCATCCGCTCAAGCGGCCGCCTTTATTCAGTCACTGATACTAGTTTTCGCCCGTCTGTCTCTCCACGGAGCACAGGATGTCATTGAATTTCTGAGCCAGATCCAAATCAACGGCGAGAGTGGCTTGCAGGTGGTTCTATCAAAATGGCTGGAGAACTCGGCCAGTTTTGCAGGATATGATGAGATCAGGCAAAAGTGAGTTGCCCTGCGTTTTTTTTTTTTTTGGCCAAGTTGATGTAGTACAGTGCTAATGTTGTTTTCGGTTCTTTACAGCGTCATTGCTTTGTCTAAGCTCTACGGATTGAACGATCCCCGGGTGGCTCAAATCAGCGTCAAAGGCGACATGATTGTAGGCGCCGATGACAGTAGAATAAAGACCCGCTCACGGTCAAAGCAAAGTATGTTTCGTCCCTCGCCCGCCCCTCTTCCTCTCCTCGCCACTCACCCAATGACATTATCATGTTTCTCACATTGCTTGATGCAAAAAGACCCCGATAAGTGGACAATTATTCCTGCGCCACTCAAAATTGTCAAACTCCTCGTGGACGAGCTCGCCTCCGCTTCAGGTGGAGGTGCCTCGGCATCTACGGCGGCCGCCATGGCCGCAGCTGCCGAGTTTGACGCAGAATTGGAGGAAGACGGATGGGAAGACGACGACGACACAATTAATCTTGGTCTAGCGTCGACCAAGGCGAATCTGATGTCCTATATGGAAGGTGGTCCGGCCCGTCGTGCCGACGATGGAACATACTCTTACCTGAGAGAGTTCTTCGTGCAGTGCGGTCATGAGAACATTGCCAACTTCCAGAACTGGTACGCCTTGCTGTCCGAGGATGAGAAGTCCAGACTGAACCAAGTTGTCAACGCTGCCAGCCAGTAAGGTATTCCGATATGGAGGCTGAATGGAATCTATCGTATTCCACGTGCGTCAGATCGCGTAGCTGGAAAGAAGGAGAAGGAAAGAGTGGCCATGTCCGTCCAGTAAGCTTGCTTGCTTGTTTGTTGAGATTGAGAGGCACATTAATATGTATAGAAATAGGGGGGATCCATGGCCAAGGAAAAGGAGCTTTGTGTTGCTGCTGGACTGCAAGGCTGGATCACCACACGGTGGAAAGATTGGCTGCAGACGACAAAAAAAGCGTGCCTGCCATACATAGCCTTGGGAGAAGTGGTTGAAGAAGATGCCAGAAATATCCGCCTGCAGTGCGTCTGCTACATGTATG
Source organism: Claviceps monticola (assembly GCA_018360055.1). Taxonomy (NCBI): domain Eukaryota; kingdom Fungi; phylum Ascomycota; class Sordariomycetes; order Hypocreales; family Clavicipitaceae; genus Claviceps; species Claviceps monticola. The sequence goes on from SRPP01000261.1 coordinate 9,524, forward strand.
ATGTCTGGCCTCATCATTTACAAGTGAAAATGTAGTTAGTTATAGAATCGAACGCTTTTATGAGACATGAGACATGTATGCCTTGAACACAGAGTGGAGAATTTTTGTGAATATGGCCATTTCTCCTTGGGCCAGGCTTGCTTCATGATCTGGCATTACATATTGCCCTTTGCGAAACAAAACGGCAGATAACACAACACATAGTTATGCACTTCGGTATGTATTATCAAAAGGTATGCTGCGGCCTTGTAAGAGTCCTAAGTAGTACGAACAACCAGTGTGATACAGTCTCATCTAGCTATTCTGTAACATTACTAATAATCTGGGCTTTTCTTCTTGTATGTACGGAGTATGTACCGCATAGAAACTGAATTCTTTGATATCACAAGGGATATATATGCGCCCCCAACATAGCTCATAACCGACTTCACAAATTGCAATGCGTGGCAGCACTGAGTAAAGTGTCGTCTCTCATACATCATTCATTCCTTGTCCTCTGTGACGAAGCAATCTTGCACTCTTGCACACCTACTTACCGCTCATTTGGCTCCCCAATTCTAGATGATATGTCCTCCGCCGAACCCTCCCCCAAATCCTTCCCCTCCTGCACCCCCAAACGGCCCTCCTCCACCGCGCCCTCCAGGGCCAGGAAATCGAGGGTGCCCCCCCGGACCTAAGGGATCCCACCGCGCCCCGGGGGGCGCCTGCGGATCATAGCCCTCACCTTGAGAGCCCTGCCCCATAAACAGAGGATCGTCAAATGTTGGATACATCCCCGACAGGCCCCCCGGGCGAGGCAGACCACCCCCAACAAAGGACCCCCGCAGAGGATCATGTGGCCCCAGACCGGGCGGATTCAGGTCATCGTGGCCGATATTGAAGAGGCCATGGCTGCCGGATGGTCCTCCTCGCAACAGCGGCCGATTTATCTCATGCTCGTCCTCGAAGCCGGGAGGGGGGAAGTCTCCAACTGGAGCGCCCGGTCGGGGACGAGCCATCTCTGGGAGAAGATCCGGCCGAGGATACGGCATGTTGGGACGAGGTTCTGGGGCCTGGAACGGGCGGCGGGGATCACGGGCTTCCTGGTCTCGCCGTTCTGAACGAGCAGTTTCTTCGGCTTCGGCGGTTTCCTCGTAGCCAGGGATTTGGAGCTTCGGGATGAGTTTTTGGATGATGTTCACTTTGAGATCGTTTAGGATACCTAGGGACGGGGGAGCGTTAGGAACACATTAGCTAGCTAACAAAGGGCGAGAAGAGCCAATGGGGGTAAATAGTGTAACGACGACAACAGATGATGATGATGAATGGAGAATATAAAGCGAATACTGCTTACTAGTGATTGCCTCCTCCGAAACAAACGCTTTTGATAGCTTTTCCGCCAAATCGCTGCGGTCTTCTTGTCCGTCTACCATGGTAATCCGAATAGGCAGAGCACTCGACTGGACAACATCCCGCACAGACCGCTCGAAGCGATGAATGTTCTCATCTCCGACGGCCAAAGCCCTCACTTCGACTTTGCTTCCCATGCGGTCCACGCGCGTGAGAAACTGCATAGACGACTGCTTGTGCTTGTACACGAAGCTTAAAGACCCGAAGCCCGAGTTCCATCCCGTAGGGAGTCTTGGTGCAAGACTCTCGCACTCGGCTATCAACGATTAGCCGGAGAAAGCGAGCCGGGGGTGGTCTGCCAGAAATAGGCGACAAGATCGTGGCCGATGCGGTAAGAGGGGGATAACTCACGGATGGGTTTATCTTGGGTGAAGCCGCAGAGCCTAAATGATAGGGATGCGAGGTATGCGTGGACGAGGAGAGCGATGAGTTCGTAGGAGCTGGCGAGGTCGGAGGTGTCGTCGTCTGGCTTGTGTGTGGGAAGGGCATCGGCCATGGCCTGCACTATGGCGGGTGTGTTCAGCGGGGGAGCCATGGCGAAGAGAAGCGTACGAGCAAAGCCTGAAGGGCTATATGAAGAATCGTGAGATGGACTGGCGTGTTTAGAATGAAGTGAGGGCTCTTATGGAAAGTGTGTTTGGTGAGGTGCCCAAGTAGGTATGTAGTTGTATGTAGTGGTTGACAGACGAGTGACATAACCAGCTTCGAAGTTCGGCCCGCATGGAAATTATGTGGGGTGGACGTCGCGTCATTGCCTGGCTGCCTCAACCCTGCCAGCTTGCCGGGTGTACGAATGTACGGAGTACATAACTATGGCTCGTACGATTACATATACGATTACATACCTAGTCTTCAAGGCATCACATATATCGAGCGCGCCTCATTTCCTTGTTTCCTTGTGTTTCAATGAGAGGATGACAGGGTAAAGGAATTGATTGAAGGAGCAACTGTAGAACTGGAGAGGTCCGGGAGTCATATACTGACTGAGGCCAAAGATCACATGACTTGGTCTCTGGGGCTTATTGCCAGGTCAGGTTCTATGCAATCATCCAAGGTTAATCAACTACATATGGTACAAACATTCAAGAGGCAATATGTCCAGAACCCCTCGAGATATAAATATAAATAAAACGTCTCTCCATAGGATTTGAGACCCGTCGCCCCATGACGTCGGACTCTTCTCACGTGACTATAAGCCCACTCCAATAAACTTTTGCCTACATACAGAGTACATACATACATACGACTGCCACTGCGTTGATCAACGCCTCATCTTCCGCCGAACACCGCCGAATTATCTCCTAATTCCACACCTCAAGGCTCAAGGGAAAATAAGACAGGAAAAGAAAGAGAAAAGGAATGTCCGCAGCACCACCCGACGTCCCCTCCTCTACCTCCTCCCTCCTCCACCCCTCGCAAGCATCCTTCCTCCTCTCCTCCTTCAGCAACTTCCTCACCGTGGCCGTCCACTCCATCCTATATCACCGCGCGCTGTACCCCCCCGAAAGCTTCCTCGTCGCCCGCGCGTACAACCTCCCCGTCCGGCAGTCGCGCCATCCCGGCGTATGCACCTGGGTACGCGACGCCGTCGCCGCAACGGCCCAGCAGATCCGGCAGGGCACCGCGCGCCAGATCTGTCTGGCCGTGCATGAGCCGCGCAGGCTGGACGTCCTGGAACGATGGATCTTCGACGTGCAGTCCTTCCCAGACTCCTCGTGGGGAGGAGCGGAGGGCGGTCCGGACTGGCCCGCGGGGGGAGGAGCACCGCCGGGGGCAGATCTGGAGGTACTCCGTAATCTTGTGAACCGCGAGGCCGGGCCGGAGGACGACATGGTGAATCCAGCGGATGTTCATGAGGCTCTGCGGGGGGCATTGAGTAGGCTTTCGCATGCGGCGCAGGGTCGGGATGCGCTGCCGGAGGGGTGTACGTTTACTTTGGGGGTTGAACTGCGCGATGAGGCTGTGGCTCCTATTCGCGTAAGTCCATCTTGCATTCTCAAAGAGTTGTTTCTCCAATGCTGTTGCTCTGAAGACCTGTTCTTTCTTTTCTTTCCCAAAAAAACAAAAAAAAAAAAAAAAAAAAAAAAAAAAAACACTTGACTATTTGCCGTTGCATGTATCGGCCCGTGCCCTGCCAAATGCCTTCCACGGACCAGACCCGATACATGTGAAGAAGACCCCCCAACTAACCTAACCGCCCGTTCTCTCGACTTTGTATTATTCACGACGGAAAAAATAAAATACAGCATCCGCAACTCTGGATTCCCTCCCATACAAGCTTCCCAGGTCCTGCTATATACAAGCCCGAACTTGGCAGAGCCCGCGCTGGAACAGCCACCACTCCCATACGATCCGTCCAGGCTGGGCCGCTCTTCTTCGAGTGCTGGGTCGAACAGGCTCGCATAGATGACACCGCTTCTAAAACCGCTTCTACTACTGCCGCAGTTCTTCTCGGGGAGGCTGCCGAAATGCCCCTGACGTTTCCGTCTACCTTTGAGAGCTCCACAGGCGGAGATGCCACAACAACAACTCCGTAGTCGAGTTGAGCGTCTTGATCACGATACCCCTCACGAAAACGTTGTTATTTTCTCTTTTACTCCGCGGTTTGGTTTTTGCCAAAACTCATAGCTCATAGTCTCGTTTTGTTGATCGATGCTCACTTATTTTATACTAGTTCCAGTCCCCCTTGTTCCTCCTTTGCCGTACGTGAGTCTTCATCATCATCTATCTCTGTCTAGGGACTTCCGTGACCCTTGTCCCTTGGTAATAATACTAAAAGTTGAGTCGTCGTCGTCGTCGTCGTCGTCGTAGCCTGTATACACAGAATTTGGCTTACAAATATGTCCACTTTTCCCCCACATATACATACATAACGATTTCGCTTTTTCATATCTTGGTCTCATTCTCATTCTTTCTCCTTCTCCTTCTTCCAGTTTTCTCCCTTAGACACGAATATGTTCCTTTCTTTCTTTCCACCGGCATAGGGCAAGAGAACGGGGAAACAAAAAAAGGAAAAGATCCAAGTTTACTCTGCACCTCTCAGCATGGCTCTCAGACTAACGACCTCCCTCTTCAACCGCGCATTCTCCTTCTTCATCCGCGCCGTCTCCTCCGTCTGCTCCTTCAACTTCTCCACCAGCTCATCTTTATCGTCCCTCGTCTTTCCCTTGACGGCCCTGACAATCCTGCCTAGTTCGCCATTGTACTTCTCATATAGCAGCTCATTCTCCGCCACGACCTCTCTGTGTAGCTGGTCAATCGCACGCACCTGGGTATCCATATTCTTCAGCGTGGTATCAAGTTCGCATTGCGTAGAGGCCTGCTGGCGCCGCAGATCCTGCATCATGAGTTGAATCTTACGTTCCAGTTCCTTCAGGGAGGCTGCGACACTACTACTCGTCTCTGTGGCCCGCACACTCGGGGCGCGAGCCTGCTGTGCGCGCTCTACCTCCTCGCCGATATTGAAGAGCTCCGTCTTGAGGGAAAAGTCGACTTCGGCTGTAACTTGTTTTTCTGTTTGTAGCCGCTCTCTGATCTTCTGCGGGGATTGCAGGCGGAGGCGTTGGGCGTTGGAGCGAGTCGGGCTACCGGGTTGGGGGGTGGGCGTTTCGGTGCTCGATATAATGGCGGCTTTGGGTGGCTTCAGAGTCGGTATGGACGTCATGGAAAGACTTTTTGAGTGTTTCGAAAGTCTGCTTGGTGTATCAGAGCTTCTGGAACTGGTGGCGGCTGCAGTGGGCGTGGCAACAGGAGGGGGAGATATAGCAGACGTTGTAGTCGTATTCGCAGCAGTGGCAGTAGAGGTGGCCTGACTGAAATGTGCCTTCAACACCCCTCCAATACTTTCCTTCTCCTTTCCTCTAAACCTCGAGGTCCGTAAAGCTTCCGCAGCGCCGGGACTCATGGGGATCTTGGAAGGAGGAGGACCCATAGGTATCCGGGATGGGGGAGGACTCATGGGTAACTTGGAGGGAGGAGGTTCTGCGTTGGGAAGCGAGTACGTGGCTGTAGTCGTACTGGCTCGAACCAATGTGGGATTCGTTCTTTGCAATGGCGGCGGCCGGAGTGCAGCCTCGTCTTCATCATCATCATCATTATCATCATCATCATCGTCGTCGTCCTCCAGTGTGGCGGCCGCCATAAGACTCTTGAGATCGGACAGCGAGCTCCGTCTGTTTCTTCGCAAATAGTTGTTGGTCTTGGCCGGCACGTGATCCGCACTTGCCGGTTCCCCTATAGTGTCCAGTGGGAAATAGATACGATGCGAGCTAGGCGGCCGTCCTGGTGCTGAATCGAACGCACTTGCTGGCCTGTCGCGAGATATAGGTCGTCGATGCCTGTGCAATCGCTTGGGAAGACTGTTGTCATCAATCGATCGACCTATGGTTCGTGTACTGCGTGACAAGCTCGATGTGTCCCCCGTGGCGGGATTGCGGTGCTTGCTCAACGTGCGCCACACAGACAGTCGTTCGTCTTTTGAATTCTGGCGAAGCAAGTTGTCCAGCCCAAACTTGCGCCGCAGGGACGAGGCATTGGATGTAATGGAGCCCGTGTGAGACTTGGCTTGGCGAACACTGGCGGAAACAGACTCGGAATGTGCAAGCGCAGCAGGGTTCAAGTTGAGGTTCTGGTGGTGTGCGTTCGGGTCTTCAAACATTCTGTCACAATCCTCGACAAGTCTGTCTAAGAGATTGATGTAATTGTGTGCCTCGCCGTCCGTGATGAAAAGCTCGGCAAAGGCCAGAGTCAATGCTCCCCTATCACTATCATTGCCGCAGCCATCCAACAGATCAGCCAGGAGCTTGATGATGGCGATGAACGCTCGCCGATTCTGAGGCGCCATCTCCCGGAATAAATAATTGACAAAGTCAAAAAAGTCTCCTGGGACCCTCTTGTTCGCTCTCTCAAGCAGGGTGTCCATGGCTTGCATAGTCATGACGGTACCAATCTGCTCTGCCCAGGCAATGTGCAGGAACTTTTCGAACGCCACGAAAACCACCTCGGTCCCGATGTCCGCGGCAACATCGTACTCCAGTGGAGTCTCAATGAACCTGTTGTAGATGTCGTTGACAGACAATTCGTCAACGAGAGACCGGTGGAGAAGCAAACGGCCGATAATGGCTCCTTTTCGAGATTGGAGAGCCGCGACAAAGCCCGTGAATGTTTGTTCTAGCCGTAGCAGAGGGTTCTCCGGTCTTCCGTCTGCCGTGTTGGGGTGGCCATCTTTGCCCCTGATTGAGCCAAACATGGAATGAAAACTATTGGCCCTCTGCAGCGCCGGCTGTCGCTGGGTCTTGACGTCTGAAACAACGACATCTGGAGCGGACGCGTTTGCGCCACTGTTCCAGAGACTGGACAGCAGCTTAACAGGGGAAGCTGCGAGGAAAGATCTCGTCTTTTCGGCCCTGTTCACCGAGAGACTTAATCCACGAAGGATTTTTGTGTAATAAGATACCATTGACGCTGTCAGATGCGCATTGCTGACGTTGAACTGGGTACTAAGAAGCTGTATGACTAAAGGCAAGGGATGTCAGCGGCGTTCCATCATCAACATCATCATCATCACCTCCATAATCACCATGCCACCATCATGAAGGCTAAGTCATGGCAAAGCCGATGAGCGTGCGAGTGAGACACTTACGGCGCCGGGCCAGGGATGACACAAAGTCTTCCAAATCAACACTATCCTGAAACTGTTTGCCATTCAAACCCGCCGTCAACATGGAGACTCGTCTGAGCTCGTTACTGGACACGTCAACGACCACTTCAACTCCATAGTGACCAAGAGGCGCTCCCTTTGTGCCCTTTTCGTGATCTACTACCACCCGAAAAGGTGCCGGTTCTCGCCGACCCTCCACGAGTTCATGCGCGCCTTCTTGGAAGACCGCGACATGCAGTCCGAGGTTGCTATCCGGCATGCGCACAGAGCGTAGCGTCCAACAGGGGGTTTCCCGCTCCCGTTCCGAGAAGCGAGCCTCGATTCTGGCCTTGACCACGTCCTCGCACCACCTGTTGGCTCGCCCCTCAAAGGCCTCCTGCAAGTGAAAGCAGCGCATCGTCGGGGCCTTGCTTGTCTTGTGCTGTCCCAAATGGACATCTCTCAGGTCTTTGGTCGAGGCCATCCAAATCAATGAGGCGTCAGCGGATTCGGTGAACCGCACGTCCTTGAGACTGTGCCAGCCAGTAAACGCGAACTCATAAGACGATGAACCACCAGCGGCATTGGTCATGGAGATGAGCAACTCTGCTGCGGAGGGCTTGTCGATTTCTCGTAGCAAGTCGCGCCCCGTCATGTTAAAGCCCACCTTTTTCAAGACGAGGACACAGTCAGAGAAGAGAAGGAGAATTCCCGAAGTCTCGAGGCCGCTTGCTCCCTGAGGGGGGAAAAGCTCGACAAAGTCCGCAGCGGCCACCAGACGGCCTTCTGGCTCCAGATCCTTTGGCCACGACTCCACCATATTACGAAGTCTATTGGCAACGTGCGGCCGATCGGGCAGAGGATCGTCCATGGAGCAAATATTGGTGACAATGTCGCGAGCCTTGAGCATTGGCTGCAGGGCGGGATGGGTAATGGGCAGGGAGCTCACAATCTGATCGATGAGAAGACTATACCGGGGCAGCCTTTGCACTGGTTCGATCAATATGGACCGTATAGTCTGCTCTCCGGACTGCATGACGCGTTGTCTGAAACTGGATTGCTGGTCGAGAAACGAGTTGAGCAGCGTGGGGAAATGCTGGCTGGCCCTGATGTAATCTTGATAACTCTGCGTGAACTTGGGAAACCATTCGAGGAATAACCTCGCCATGGTTAAAGCTCCGCTGGCATCCTTGGAACGAGCGGATCCTGGACCCGGGCCCTTGATAGCGCTCAAGTTGGATGTCGTGTGTCCCATATCTCTAAGCGCCTCTTCTTCCGTATCGTCCATAGTCCTTCGAAGTTGCTCCACAAAAGCTGAGTTGAGCTGGTAAATATGGTCTGCTGAGCGAGGAAATAAACGGTCCAGTTCTTCCTCGGAAGGGCTGAGGCTGCCACCTGGCCGTGTCTTTGCGCTCTCGCGAAAGTCCTTGGCAACATCGTACACTAGCTCTCTGAGTTTCATGACGTATCTCTCTTCCGTGTCGACCAACTCTGCCAGCTTCATGCGCAGCTCACACTTTTGCTCCCTGGTGAAGGTCCTGCCTCTATTCAGTGTCGTAGGCTTAGACGGAGCGCGACGCAGCTTAGATGTTGGCAAAAAAATCGGCTCGCCAAATAACTTGACGAGAGGCGTATATCCCCCATACTGCCTCAGGGTCGGATCTAGAATGTCGTCCTCGTTGTCCGGTACTTCTTCCAAATCACTCGGCTGAAGTGGCACGATGGCGCCCGGAGGAAGAACGAAATCCACGTCGACATGGTTCACATGTTGAGTCTGTAGCGCATCCTGCAAAGTGGCAATGACGTTGGCAATGTTGTCGCTCTTGACCATGGACGTGACCAGATCGGCGGCATGCTGCTCCCCAAAAAGTGCAGCTGCGCTTCCAGGCCGCTTCCCCCTCGTGGGGTATAGATTCTTGAGGTAGAGCTTGACTCCATCGGGGAGCTCCGTAAAGTACTTGAACAGACCATAGGCCAGTCCACGATAGACTTCGTCGACTTGGACTTCTCGAGGCAGATGATTGACGGCAGCATAGAAGGGAGAGCTCGGCGAGATGGGTATGCGCGGAAAGGATTGGAAGCCGGCGGGCGACAGGACATGGATCTGAGCGCGAGAGCTGTTGAGGGTGTAGTTGGCCGTCGTCGAAGGGCCATGGAAGATGAGAACAGGCAGATGTCCAAGCAGCGGATCAGAGGCGTGGTAGAGAGAAAGCGAGTCGGCCGAGAGCGCCAGGTCGTCCGTGACACGCACCATGGTCTCGTCAATGGGCCGCGCGCATGGCCCTCTTGACGGCGGGTGAGTATAGGCGAATGTAAACGATTGCGGACGAGCGTTCGGATGTGTTCCGGGGACGATATCCCAGAGTCTATTGGATGAATGCTCGAGTCGGTCGTGGGAGGGCGTAAGCGAATGGAGTGTCAACTCGAATCGGGTCGTTGTCGTGGTCAAGTTATGTCGGGGATTCGGGGTCGAGTTTCATCAACACAGATGACCACTTTCGTGCGATGCTACAAAAGGTACCTACATATATGTACAGGTGTGTACGGAGTACAAGCATGGGGAAAGTCGGCGGCAACGGCGGTGACCCTTATCTGGCAGCCTACGCAAGCTCTGTCGCGCGCGCAATCTGCGACGCGCAAAGCACCGGCGTAGACCAGATAGATAAGCGTATGTCGTTACTCTGTACTCTGTAGTCGACGATCTCTCGCATCAGAGAAACGACGCATCGACAAAGACCATCCGTCAGTGGCAGCAACATGAGCAGCAGAGTCATTGGACATTGAGGTATGTACCTCCACTCCGTACTCCCTATTTACCAGGGCCTTTGCAAACGCGGGTCCGACGCGTCAACTTTGTGCTCCGAACGAATAACAAAGCACCTTGGTGGGGCCTGCCCCGTCCAATCTCGTGCTCTTGGTTCCTGAACCCCGCCGCTTGACCAAGTCGAGCCAAACAATCGTCCGAAAGTATGTAAGTCGTCGCTCGTCACTATTGGCATCACATACACCAGGGACCAGCACCACGATAGCATGTCCTCTCAAAGACAAGGCATCACGCTCGAGCACTCGCCCGATGGCTCAGGCTATCGTCTGATAGAGCTCCCTCCTGACCTAGCGAACCTCCTAGAATCTCAAGCAGCCCCAGTGTCAGTTCCATCTCGGATCCAGTGCCTATCAACACCCTTCCTTCCTAGACCCGTCCCACAAAATATGAGGAACTTGAACAATGCAGGAGAAGATCACAATGCCAATATTCATCAAACAATTTGTACCATGTCAAATGTTTTCTTACGCGGAAACCTTTACTTACCCCTTACATCTAGCCTCACCCTCGAGTCATCAGACACTTCAGCCATTCTTCGCACCCCAGGCAGGACCTATACCCTACGCCAGAAGAATACCTCCAACGCTCTCTGCCTCTTGTCGACGCGTCAGTCTCCGGATTCTGCCGAGCCTCACGTCGCCATTGTCGCAACCGTACACGAGACGGTCGACTTGGACCCGGTGCATGAGCCTTCTGGACGGGGAGATGGTCTTTACGACACGGGGAGCAGGGGAAAGTGGCACGAACAATTTGGAAAGGGGCGCTGAATGGTAATAATGATGAGGCCTTGCCATGTTAATCCTGCTGTTTGATCATGGTGCTTTTTGCGCAGCTGTCTTCCGTGAGATAACTATGCTGTTGATAGCACATTTCTTAGCCGTTCCGTAGTATTTTCCTTCTGTGGCACTCAAGAGTGGGCGCAGCCGACTTCGGACTGGCTACTAGTTTGTGCTGTGTATACCCCTATATATACCCTGCGATACCTTCTGTTTTCTTCCTCTGAGGATATGTGAATACGGCATCCCAGTAACTTTTGCGGATATTATCTTCCAATGTGGTGACATGGCCATGATGGCCATCTGTCCGTGAGTTGTACATAAGATCGCTTTATTCTATTTCTTTTACATCCTACAGACAGGCCGTTTCCTGCTTCAGGACTGGGAAACTGCTGCGAGCCGTCCACACCAACATCTTCACTGACCATGTTCTATCGTGAGCCCAGCATCGTCCCCCTCACCTTCCCCATCCTCGTCACCGACCGGGAAGAAGCTCGACGCATGATTCTGCTCCGTCTCATCCTCTTCCTCATAGCCCTCTGGCAGAAACCCACCCGCCATTTCCTCCTCCTGATCCACCGCCGGAGCAGCAGGCGTCGGGCCAACCGCTTTGCTGTGCCCAAAGACCGAAACACTCTCATCAATCTCGCCGTAATCCTGGCGAATTCTCTCCACGATCCGCAAGCCCATGATGAATCTCCGCCATTTACCTCGAGCAGCCTTTCGCCGCTTTTCATCCTCCTTCCGTGTGCGCTCTGCTTCATCCTTGTCCAGCTCGACCATGACCTCGTCATGATGCTCTTCTGCAATGACGACTCCCTGGATGACGGGAACAGCCATGCGATGCCCAAATTCGAAACCGACCACCGCTTCGGCGTAGTCGATTTGTAGCCTCTTGCATACTTTCACGACTCCTCTGAAGGGAATATGCACAGCGCCCTGTGGACACATGTGCTCTGCGAAGAGATCGATATTGCTATGCAGATATTGGCTTCGTCAGCATACCATCATTCATTTATTTCGGGCTTGTAAGATATATGCTTCACGTACCCGTATTCGTTCTTAGGAATCACTCCATTTTCTATAGGTGTGGGAATGATCCAGTCGGTTTGCTCGTAGCTGTAGAGGCCCTGCAGAACCTTTTCTCCCGTGGCAGCTTCGGCCTCGAGGATTTCTCTCTTTCGATTCAGCGTCGCCGCCCGATAGGGAACACGTTTCAGTGGCCGTTCTCCCGCCAGAGGAGCACGACCCTGCTTGTGCCATGTTTCTGCGCTTTTGACCTGGACGACGTCCGACCTGAGAAAGACGTCTTCCTCTTCTTCTTCGCCTCCTCCTGCTGCTCCCTTGCTTCTCTTGGCTTTATTTCTAAACTTCTTGACGGGTTTCGCTTGAGCTTTGAAAGCTTCTTCTCGTTTGAGATGCCTTTCGAGTACAAACTCTTTTGAATCTTTGTAATGCTGAAGCGTTTCTTCGCCCTCTTTTATCGTCTTCTTCTCGAGTTTTGCTGGCTTTAGGTCTGTCGAGTCCTCCTCCTCATCAATTTCCGAGATGGGATGTGCGCGGCTACCTCTTCTGTATCCTGACATGGCAGCTCGAAACCAGTCGAATTCTTCGTACCGCTTCACCTTGCCATTGCGATTATAGACTGGTGTCTTTTCCATGGCCATTCTGAACCCCTTGGTTCGACCAGGAGTCACCTGCCGCTTTAGATATCGGATAGTCACATCTTTCGCTGTGCCATCTGATGAGTATCCAACAACGTAGGAAATTACTTGTCTCGCCTTGTCTGCCTTTTGCCCCCGCGGTTCGAAGGATTCGACTAGTTCTCGATTCGTTGCGACTATGTTCTTGACTATCGGATCCACGGGCATATATTTCTTTGTGACGGGTGAGAGGACTTCAGTCCAGTAGTGCGGATAACCTAAATCAGTATCGTACTTGCGCACTTTTGGAGCACCCTTTTTGGGAGTAGTGAGGTCAACGCTGATGATTGAATAGTCATCGGAATCTGGGTACTCAGTCTTGAGATTGTCTTCGGCATCTGATAACGATGCATTGGTCTGCTCAGGACGTTGTCTCAGTTTCCGCTTAGGTTCTGGCTTCGAAGTCGCCGCTGTACCTTGAGACGTGTTCTTCTTTTTGGGAGACGTTGCGTTTGGCAATGACTGTGCTTTTTTTGCAGCAGTGTTATTTGCACTCTCTTCCAAGTTTTTCGTTTCCGTGTCCGCGTCCTCCAGCTTGCTCCAGCCAAAGCCCAATGGTTGCAAGCTTGCCACCATTCTGGCTTCGATACCAAGACCGCGTAACAAAGCTGTGAAAAGTTGGGCCCCTACGTCTCTGCTGCCTTCACAGACACAAGCACAATGCTGAAAATCTTTGAGGCTGGCAGTTCTCTCTCCGAACCGATCTTGGTCGGTGAATTCTTCTTTGTACGCTTTAGTCAGTTTGTCGAGCCTCTCCAACGACATGTATCCCCATTTCCTCAGACCAGGAGCAGTGGTCTTGTATCTTTGCTTCCACCAAGCCGTCAGCGATTGCATGAGCCGGAATAAGGGATCTCCATGACTCATGTCAACGGCACCTTGCTCCAGCTTCTTCGCCGCCTCATCCCAGTCGCGAGATTTCCGTGTATTCTTCTTGCCCTTTGCACCGTTTTTGCTTTTGATATCTGAGCGCTTCACTGCTTCTGTAGGCGGCTGTTTGACCAGTCCTGAGCTAAGCCTCCAACGCTCAACCTCTTCCCACATCTTGGGAGGCAGATGCGATATCATTGTCGCCTGAACTTGAGCATCACAGATCCAAGAATTGCGCACGGCATTGTGCCACAGAAGCAAGAGAACATGCATGCAGTGAGTAGAATTTCGTACTTTTCTCTCTCGTTTTGAAGGTCCTTTCCGATCACCATATACGTTTATCAATGTCAAGCGGGTATCTTTTTTCAAGGTTAATTCCAAGTCGCCAGATACAGCGGGGACAGAATCCGCCTCTGGTGCTGCAACATCTTCGAACTCAATGCTTTCGTCGCCGTCGCTATCGCCATCGTCATCGTCATCGTCATCGTCATCGTCATCGTCATCGTCATCGTCATCATCCGGGGATGCTTTGCTGACTCGTTGACGTTTAGCCAAGGGGACGTCCTCAAAATCTGCATCTGATAAAGAGGTCAATGAATCAGAGCTATCATCGCTGCAATCCGGGTTTCGCAGGACTGAAATTGGCGTGGTCGCGGCAACCGGTGTCGTCGTCGCATTCAAGTTGCCGTGGGGGGCCGGCTTTTGTTCGCGCTTGCGCTTCGGATTGACGTTTTGCTGCCTACTTTGCGCGTTAAGCCCCTCCTTATCGGCAGGACTTCTCAACCTCTTTCGCGGAACATAAGGGGGCATCTCGAGGGGAGAGCCTGTTGCGATGCATGCCGAAGAAGCTGATCTGTTGGCTGACGGGGCTTATTCCGATTCTGGCCCTTCACCAAGTTCATGCCGTCATCGGTTTTGCGCGCGAGAAACACGAAACCACGTGATGCAGTGAATTGCGCTTCATCAGGCTGGGGTAATTCACGCCGACTAGAATTGATTGTACGTATGTTTTCTCTTTCTTTCAATATGGCCCACGATATCGCAGCATTGCCTGACCTGGGTATCTATGATTTCTGCTCCAGAATCCCTCCTCCACCCGATAATCTTCTCAACTCGCTAATTACTGTAAAATCAAACTTCTATCAAATCTGCAGGTGGCCCAACGCCTCTTAATAATATCACAGTATTCCCGCTTTGCAATGCAGATCCAACTTTTTCTCCATAGTCCAATAACCTTCCTCCCTCGACGTGAAAGATGCGCAGCTTGTCTTTCTCATCCGAACTCTGATTGTTGATGTTCTGAACCTGGAGACCGGCGGCTGCTTGATCCAGCAAGCGTCCTACCACCCAATCTTTTGAAAAAAAAAACTCCCCCTTAGGCAATTTTGCCTTTGCTGTTTCTGCCTCTGCCTCTATGTATAGATACAAGCGCTTCTCTTCCGGGATCTTCTTGTCGCCCTTGGCCGTCTTCTTCAGTTTGTTGGTGGCTACCAAGCGGGCAGCAGCCGAACTCGGTTTTGGTGTTGGTAAAGCCCTGCCCGCTTCCTGTTTCTTGGCCAAACCCCAAGCTCGTAATTTGTCGAGAGCTGATCGAGTCCGCTGCATCACTTCCGTCTGCATAGGTCGGGCGCCAATCGGCACCAGGCTCTTGCAATCATGATCTTCCCTGAGGCGGTGTTTCAGACAGTAGTCACGATTGCACGTGTCGCAATGGACGCCGGGAACCAACGAAGTTCCCACCACGGTTTTGCATTCGGGCGATGCACATGGCTTCTGGGAGACCTTGTCTCTCAACGTCTTTCCTTGGCCAATGGATGGCTTTGACAGATTCGCCAATCTCTTGCGCTCTGCCCACGCCCCGGCATTGGCGCACTTATGTGTAAACTCCGTCCGATGGTCGAGACAAAACGTTTTGGAACAGGACTGGCAGAGGAAAGGGAGGAAGTCGAGTTGATTGCAGTATTCGAATTGACAGTGCTTGCCGATCAAGGTGGCGTCTTGTTTGTCCCTCATGACGTAGCTCGTCTCCTGGGCGTTCGCGTCTGCAGATGAGGACGCCATCAGGACGGGGTCCAGCGAGAGGTATTTGTACGCACGCAGAGAACAGCGACTTCGTCGATTAGGCAGAAAAGGCTTCGTCAACGCCTCAGGTCCGTCGCGCCCAGACGTTAGATCGCTAATCGAACGGATCGACCGGGCTGACCGAGTTGGCGTTTCGGATCGTGCTGAAAGTAAGGAAAGAAAGCTCTGGAAGGGCCGCGCTGGTCAAGGCAACATGCGCTTACGAATAGGTACGTATTGGCAGTGATTGCCCACATTTCCAAGGTTCCCGTCCCCATGCGCCGCGGTCACATCTAAAAAAAGCGTCGACGCCAGATTGTCCCTGCTGCTACATATGATGTCTAGGTACCTACCTTGCGCTTTCTTTATCTCCTTCTTCTATTAGCTCCTTTGACATGATGAAGAACTGACACGGTAGTTCTAGAACTCTTAGCAAACGTGCGATGCCCGCAGCACCTCCTAAGTACTGAAGTACCTACAATCGGAAGGCCTGCGGTAGCCCATCTGCAGGGACCCGCGCCTCACGACCATAGGGAAAGAATCAAAAGTGCACACATACATGCAAGCTCAATAACATAATGTAAAAAATGTTAAGTCGAGCCGGATTGCATCATACGACTCGTACTTCACAGTCTATATCGCAATATATCCTTCATTACTCATTCGGTTTTCGACTTGACTGGTTTTTGGAGGAGGTCTTCTCGGCCAGTCGCAGGCGCATCGCCAACGTAGGTCTTGCCACCAAATGCTCCAAATCCTTTGTGAAAAGCCCATTCAACGGCATTCTCTACTGGTTCATCGAATAGCCAGGGCAAGAAAGGAACCACGGCCAGACCAAGGCCGATAGGACCCCAAGTGCGTATCGTAGGGTTCTTCACCTTTTTGAGAGCTTGCCCTGAGTATCGCACCACGCTGTGTATTGTGAATGCGGGGAGACCCATGCTGGCCACGCTTTGGAAGACACCTCTCTGTACCATGACGGTCCGCCAGTCCTCCAATGGACTGACCACGCCGGGTGCAATATTACTGTTACTGTGTTCTGCCGGCAAGCCTGTGATCCTCTCTTGACGAGCTGTGAGTCGCAATTGGGGATTTAGGACCCGTTGGTTGTGCCAGTAGGCACGGTAACCCTCGTGGGATACGTCCCCAAGGATGTAGAGCCACGAGATGCCGTACGCCGCGCGCACGAGCTTGGGGTGAGCTACCGGTCGAAACGACTCGCCAATGTCTGATGTATACGCTACATAGCGGTGTGCCGAAAGCAAGATGGTTCTCAATCTGGTGGCATAGGCAGCATATCGCAGGTTGCTCTCGGTGGTTGGGGGGGCGCTGGCGGCACACAATCAGCATGTGAAGTGATGTTCAGGAAAAACCTGTGTTCCCTTACTATCCTTCGACGACGTCGTCAAAAAGGCTGTCACTGTCTGCCTTGTCTATAATATTCTGTAATCGTGTAGGGAGCTTTGCTCTGCTCGGAAGCTTCTCTGGATCAAATGGCTGGCTTGGTTGCTCGCTGTCAGCTTTGGGAGACTGCGCTGGCTCCTTCGGCTCCTTCGGGCTTCTCCACCAGGTCATCGCGAAGACAAGTCGCGGCCCTATAAGGCAAAGTTTTGGAAGCTACGAATATGTGTTATGTAGGTAGTGCGGTTGAATGGACGGCATTCGTAGATTGAAAATCGGTGATAATCGGCCTGCAATGGCGTGTGAGATGGGACGAAGAATATCCAGCCAGCTCACCAGTCACTGGTCAGCTTATCAAGACCTAGTTACCTGCCTAGTCCTAGGTACGTATTTATTTGGCGCATTCCAATCTTGACATCATACCCGCCAAAAGACAGCGGGCGATTCAACCGAGCTATATCCGCAGCCGACTCCTTTTCTGTCTTTCCTTTTCCGCCTGCAATTTCAGGCGCGTATTTGGGAATTTCGGCTTAGCGCGCGGTGAAGCCCATCCACGTAGAGAGTTATCACAGCGCAAACATAACTATTGCTCCTCGCCTTCGATTACATCCACCCAGCACCTCACGCTTCAGTCAACTCTTCACAATGGCTGGTATCCAAACCTACACCATCGCTGGGCGACAAGTCGCCAGCCATTACGTTCGTTCATACTCCCGATTCTTCTTGCGACACGAGGCCTACCAACTAACTTGACTCGCAGTTGGCTATGGGCGTTCTGGGAGCCATGTTCGGTGGTGCCTACTGGGCTTCAAGCGGCCCAAAGAAGCCTACTACTCCTCCGATGAATGGCGCCAGTTCCGAGGAGACCGCTTTCATCACGTGCGTCGCCTCCGAACCTTCCAAGCATCGCCGCTGCGACATGACATACTGACTTTTCCACCACAGGAAGTTCATGGAGAACCAGGAGAAGAAGCAGTAAATGGGAAAGATTATGCGGGGAATTGGCGAGACTGTACGAATGAAAAGAAAGTGTACATACGATCCAGCACTGAGTGAGGTCTAGAATTGAGCCCGCGTGCTTGAGCATTACACTGCAAGCAATGTGGCTTCCACAGCGATTGCGACCGCATCTATTTATCGGCATATGACGTGCGAACGAGTACGGCCCTTTCTCACACCGTGCACATATGCGATACCTCCTGGACCATTTCCTGCAGCAGCGCAGCATTACAATTACATTATAGATTCTGAGGACGTGACCAGGGACTACCTAATCGAACTACCAAGGTAGGAAATATACGGCAAACACATCCTCCAAGTATCTATTCATGCCCGGTGATTGTGTGAAGTAGACAGTAGAATGGCAGTTGCATCTTTACCATGTGCGCGGAAGAAACTGGGTAATAAGCAGCTACTTATCTCCTACCTACTGGATAACCTTTGTAGGCACGTGTAACGAGACAACACCTGAGTTCACGCCGCACTGAACGTCCTCTTTCTATGTCAATAGTCGACGAGGAAGATTGAGGAGCATTGGAAGTTGTTTGCTCTGTCAAGCTCAGAAAAAGAGCTTTGCAATGCAGCACCATAGCAGCGTGTGCCACAGCTTACAAGTGACAAAACTGAACTGCCAGGTTAGAACTAGGACGCACCTAGCGGGCGGCTGCATCACGCAAAATTGCATTTCATTCGCTGTATATGAATGTTATGACTCTACGGAGTAGGTAATGCAATCATTGATAGCGCGTTCACCAATATTTCATCAGGTAACTCGCATTATTCCCAACCGGGGCATCCATATAGTCCTTACTAAGTAACTACATACGCAACTTTTATGCTATTGGGTGAACAGTCCAAAGCACGTGACACTCTGACCCTAGCAACGCCCCAGGGCTTAAAATCAGCTTGATCCGCACAACTCTCTTTGACGCATCTCCACAAACGGGGAACGCATCCCACTCGCACTTTCGGATACAACGATAGCATAATCCCCCCAAGTAGAGGAACCTCGCGACATCGCGGATATGTCGGATGATAAGACCGACCCGGCCTTGGTGGCCGCGTCTCCAATAGCAGAAGATGCCGCCGAGAAGGCCGCGGACGCGTCGTCCAAGGAAAGAGAAAGACATTCTCTGACGCTCGATCAACGCCGCGAGCTACGGCGCTGGGCAAATACGCAATCCATCCGGCCGTCGCATAAGGCATGCATCGACTGGTTCCATTCGCAGTATGGCCAGATGATCAGCCAGTCGACCGTGTCTCACTCCTTGTCGCCCAAATACTCTCGTCTTGACGGCGATAACCCCCAGCTATCAGGATCTAGACTGCGCTTCGGAAATTGGCCAGATGTCGAGAAACTCGTCCTGCTCTGGTACCAACAGATGCAGGCATCTGGCCGACAGCCCACGAATGACGAGTTGGGTGAGAAGGCCAAGTCCATCTTTGTCCAGTTGCCGCGATATCGAGGCGAGAGTGCACCGGAATTCTCTCCTGGTTGGATTCATCGTTTCAAAAAACGTTATGGGCTTCTTTCGCGGCGGCATAGGCGCGCGGGCGACGAAGCTCTGTCCCCTGCCGAGGACGTCGCCTACCTTGCCGACTGCGTTCCCAGGGTGATGGCAGTGGTCCATGACACAAGCCCGGCTACCATTCGAGAGCAAGTGTTACGCGTCGTGGGCGTAGACGCCACTCTGAACACTTGCGCTCTTGTACGCGATGAAATCCTCCGGAGAATGAGTATCTCTCATCATCAGGCGTCCATGGCGCAGCTTCACCTGCCACAACCACCATCAATACAAGCACAACAGCCTCATCATCAACAACAACAACAACAACAACAACAACAACAGCAACAGCAGCAGCAGCCAGAGCACTCTCAACCGCAAGACTTGTATGCGGATGATGATCCGGAAGTAGTATTGCAAAACGCCTTGCGTCAGTTACAGCAGGAGGAAGAAGCAGCCGAGGAACAGGCATTTGTTGCACGGGAGGCGAGAGAGCGAGCCACCGAGAGGCCATCCTATCCACAAGCCGGCATCATGGTGTCCCCGAGCGGAAGAGCTGCTTCTGCCGCGAGACATGCAACTCCAGCTCAGGATACGAGACACGATCTTACACTCACGCCGATCCACTCCGAGAGGTCAGCCTCTGTCAACGATAGACCCATTCGATGTCCATTCTGTGTCAATAAACGAATGCTGCGCACCATTAAGGAAGCCGTGGAGCACATGTCGACGCATGTTGTCGTGTGAAGAGTCAGACATCGTGTGTACAAATGTTGCTGTTGAGACGAATTGCCACCACTCCAGCATTCAAGACCCGCTCGGACTTGATTATCTTCAGTCTATTGTCCTCGTCTCTTTTTGCTTTCCACTGTTATTTCTACTGATTGCCGAATAAGATACCGGCGTTGCGGACCATGAAAGTTTTAGCAGACCGGGGCGCTATCGCATGGAGTTATGGGCTTTGTGGAAGAAGAATGATTGGCCTGATGTTACAGCAAGAGCGAACAGTCCTCATCGGGCGAAAAGGTGATACAAATTCATAATGAGCACGGGTCAAGAGAATTGTTCGAATCTTTGTAAAACAGTCACACATTAATGATATGTGCACTTGAGTTGTGTGAGCTAAAATTTATTACGCACTGTGGAGAAGTGCCTACATCTGCGATGCGAGAATGTGCAACAAGTTGCAAAGGCCTCCACGAGTACGCTATGGCCAAACACGGAGTTACTCACGCGCTGGCTTTGATTCAATATCTATATAAACCCACTGTCTCTGAGCGCCTTCAACATGGCCTCCTCTTTCTGTTCCGCCTCACTCAGTGGCGGTGCTGTGTCTCACGTGTCGATGTAGTTCTTCCAGAACTTCAAGCCCTCCAGTCCCTCTTCTCGACAGAGAACGCCTTGCTCTTCTGCCATCAAGAGCTCCTCCTCGGCTACTCCGATACTCCAACCGAACCGCTGGGCAGTCTCCAGAGCAGTCACACCGCGACCAAATTCCCTCCAGTCCCAGGTGACGTCCCGCTCAGGCGGAAACTCGTGCAGGTCGTTGAGCCAGTCGATCAAAGACTTCATAGTCGACTCATCGGTACAGTCGCGACCCTGAACGACCATGACCCCGCTGCGGAACGTGCGAAGCCGAACGGGAAGTTTGAGGCTTTCCCATAGCCGAGCGGCCTTTTCAAAGTCCATTGGGCTCACGAGCTCCACGCCTCCCCTGGCCCGATTGAACATGGCCCATAGATCAACCAGCGTGATGATGCCTCCGGCTCGTTTCAAGACCCCCCTTACGTCGTCAGCCAAAAAGTCGGCAAGGTTTCGAGACAGCTCTGAGAGATAGAGAGATTCAGAGCTTCCACTTCCGACAATATCCTTTGTAGTCATCATACCCAGTTGAGCGGCAGACTCTGCTAAAATGGCATTCTCTTCAGCTGTGGCACCACCATTTGCTACATTACTTTGACGTGCAAATCGCTCCGCCAAAGCGACGACCTGCTTTGCCGAAGACATTAATGCCTCCAGGTCCTCGAAAGCACTCCCTATCAGCATTTCGTTATTCTTGTGCATGTTGAGACCGAGCTGCTCCAAGCCAGCGATACCGGCGGCTTTCACCCTGGTACCTGCAGCTGCTGTTGTTAAATTACCGCGCCCATCTTCATGACTACTTCGATTGATCTTCGGCACAGGAGGCGCGTTCTGTAGCAGCCACTTTCTTTGCGTGACAGCGCCTTTGAGCCGCTCATAGAAGATCTTGTCTCCTCCGTCACGGAATGAGATTTTAATGCTTTCAATTACATCAATACCGCTTCTTCCCACGCTGAACGACTCGAGTGCAGGCCCAGGCGACTCGGTTTGAGTGATGGGGAGGTTTGCGGAGATATTGGATGAGCTTTGCAATAGTAGTGACGCACCACAGATCTCGCATGATAGAAGTGAAGGGTGATTTGAGAATGTGCAGCGTGGGCATGAAAATCTGACATCTGTGCCACTTGTAGAGTCTCCGTGGCTCTTTTGATCTGTCGAGGGTCCGAAATCTGACGCAGAAAGAGTATCGATTTCTTTTGGGCGGAAAGGAATGCCGCTGAAGCTTTGTGCATGACTGACTGAGGGGCTAGGACGTTGGCTGGCGTTGTTAATGGCCGCTTTCAAAACATGTGCCAACGAGGGCTTGATCCCACAGGCCAAGCATGGCGGCAGAGGGGTATGGACATTCGCCGCGGCAGGGTCAAAGTTGACGGGAATCGGATTCGAGAAGCTGCATATCGTGCACACCCACGTTGCGGTGGTGATCTGTGGCGGTTCCGATGGCGGGCGGTATGCGCTCTCCCTGACTCCCGGAGAGGCAGTTCTAGTTCTGACTGGTGAGGCGGCGGTTGCTAGCGCTCGATTGTGCAGGGCAGACCGTTTCAAGTATTTCGGGAATATGGTGATCTTGGGCGATGACTTGAAGAACCCAGCGTAGGCTTCGTAGCGGTCGACATCCTTGAGATCGAGTGCTAGCGAGTTTGTTCTGGGCTCCGCTTTGTCTACATAACAAATTCGATGAGAAGTCAAGTAGACTTGGCCGTTCTGCTGGTTCGGTAATTTCAGCTTCCTGCGTGCGTGCTGTTAGAGCGTCGGACGTTATTCTTTGGCCGGAAATGCTCAGGTTTGAGTAATTTACCCCTCATATAGGCCAACGTTATCCTGGACAAATAGCAGGGCTTCATCTGGCAGATAGGACGGCCGGAGAGCGGTGGTCAAGTCGATCCGTTTCAGAAACATCCGTCGTGAATACTTTGCAAATCAAAATCTGTCTGACCGTCCACATTGACGACGATGGCGCGTATAAGCAAGCACACGCGTTAAGTGCTTCGCTTTGTCCCGCATGCATCGAATGATGATTGGTGGCGATATTGCAGGCGAGACGAAAGAAAGAACGATATGTTTCCCGTCGCAGAGCTGTATCGATGGAAACAAAATGTTATTGACATGGGCGTACCAAGGACACTGATCGCCAGTGACAGCCTGACAGCGTTGGTCTTGACTCTTGGGAGTCGGGACTTCTTGGCGTTCTCCTTGGCGTTGCGTTGAAAACAACCATGCCACGGCTGTAGCCGATGTTCTGCCTTTTGACCCCGCCCCATTTAACTGAGCCACCGCGCACACATCCACATGAACATCGAATAAGTAGAACGCCATCTTCCGCTAATTACTCTCCGCGTCTGACATCTTTCACCTTCCTCTCATCATCACCGAAACGCCGTCCAGCCGTCATCTGCCGCCATCCGCCCAACTCTTCGCCGTAAAATATCTGCTACATCAAAAAACTAACATCCAGCTGTCCCACCGGGTGGCCGCCTCGCCATGATGACTAGCTGGTCAATTACGCAACAAGCGCACGGCGCCTCGCACCAGACACAGACAGCAGCATACAGTTACGCACCAAGTAAGCACTTCAACCTCGTACTCTTGCCCTCTATTGACGGGCCATACAAGAGTTCTTGACTGACTCCTCTAGATCCTGCGTTTGTTCCCGTTCAGGTTCGCCAGGGGTTCAGTCAGTTGGCCCCTCCAGCACCCTCCTCGTATTCAGGATTCTCCCAGCCCGTAGCGGCAATCCACGCGCCTGTGCCCGTTCCTGCACCTTCTGCTGCCCAGGCCGACCAAACAAAGCCGAAAACCGAATGGCCTGAATCCGTTAGACGTTATGTCCAACGATCTTTCCTCCCACAAAATGACGACGTCTCGGTGTCTCGCGCGGATGTGGAAGCAAAACTCAAGGAGACCATCGGCAACGCTAAAGAAAACGGCACCTTGTATACCATAGATTGGGATGTAGTCCCATTACCTCATGCCCTTGTGAAAGCCGATCGTGACGCATTACACAACCGCGGGACCCATGCCTCATCCTCTCCTGATCACCTCGCAAACTCTAGTAGGAAAAGAAAGTCAGCCGACTTTGCGAATGGTGAAGTCAGCCGACCACCATCGCATGAAACTAACACTCGCTCGTCTTTGGAGGACCGCGTGTCTTACTCATCCCCAGATAAACGCGCCCCGCATGACGACAAGCCGACCAAACTCAGTAAGTTACAAAAAGAAGCCGCCAACAAACGCAAACGTCGCTTTGAAAACGAGTACAAGGCTGTCTACCGATCACCAAGTCCAACGACACCATCAACTGGGCCGATTGTGGGGACTAATGAGGCCCTGGAGAAGAAATATCTTCGTCTTACTGCGCCCCCTGTGCCTTCCAATGTGAGACCAGAGCAGATTCTGCGGCAAACACTGGATCTCTTGAAGACGAAGTGGAGAAAGGAAGGCAACTATTCGTACATTTGTGACCAGTTCAAATCTATGCGTCAGGACCTGACCGTGCAACGCATCAAGAACGATTTCACGGTCTCGGTGTACGAAATTCACGCCCGCATCGCCTTGGAGAAGGGAGACATTGGTGAGTATAATCAGTGCCAGACCCAACTGCGTTCCTTGTACGCTTTGGGGTTGAAAGGCAATCCTATCGAGTTCAAAGCGTATCGTATTCTATATTTCATTCATACTGCAAATCGTGCCGGTCTCAACGACACGATTGCAGATCTAACCACAGCAGAGAAGGAGGAGAAACCAGTCAAGCATGCTTTGCAGGTTCGCTCGGCGCTGGCGTTGGGGAACTACCACAAATTTTTCCAACTCTACCTCAACACGCCCAATATGGGAGCTTATCTTATGGATATGTTTGTGTCACGAGAGCGCCTTGCAGCAATGTGTAATATTTGCAAAAGGTACTTAACAGCCCGCCTTGCGCAAGTTCTTGACCATGCTAATCCTGTTTGCAGTTACAAACCAGACGTGAAACTTCGTTTCATTACTGAGGAACTCGGCTTTGAATCTGATACTGACGCGGCTCAATTTATCATTGATCACAATGGTCAGCATCTTTTGGAAGACCGTTCAGACAACATTGTGTTTTTGAGCGGCAAAGCTGGCCAACTTTTTGAGGGCATTCGGTCTGAAGCGTTTCGAAGAGTTGACATCAAAGGTCAAATCTAGGCCCTTTATTTGGTTCTTCGGTGTACTTGCATTTTCCGCACGCATCCCTTCGTCGCCTTCTTATCCGGTTGTCGGCACGGAGTGAATGCTTGTGGGCCTGCTCCTCTCTTTCCCAGCTGCGATCAGTTTTATGATGATTGTCTTTTACTTTTTGCAACACATGATGGTATTCGAGCTGGTCGACCAATGGTGTAAGCGAAATGGCAGCCCAGAAGCGTCATCGCTCACCTCTCGGCGACGGCTACTCCGTGGGATTTCAGCTGCGAGTCCAGCTGCTACTGACTGATTCCTCTGTTTTTTCACGCCTGGCGCAAGTTGGAATCAGCAAGCCTTTCTTCGATGATTGTTAGACGGAATGTTTGGAGCATGCTGGCCGCGCGTAATAGGGTTTCCCAACAGGCTTGGTATCATGACTCGGCGTTTATCACATGCGACACATAGCAACTTACTTGTTGGAAGTGTAGCTACTAGCCACAACCTTTGGTCATTTCGTGCCGGCGTTTGATGAGAAGCATGAAGCAAGGCGTCGGCCCCGGATTGACTACCTGCGGTGATATATCATTGATTTTAGTCTAGCTAGTGTCAGCTTTTGAATCAGAATGCATGTTATAATGAGCTATTCCTGACTAGCTAGCCTTGGTGTCTGAAGTTAATCTAGTTGTTGAGAAGTAAGCCATGCTCGGTGCTGGGAGCCGCATCACGTGACGGCCTTACCAGCCAGACGCACATATTTTCCACCTTCTCACTCGTCGAGTGACCTA
>SRPP01000262.1:0-34971 GCA_018360055.1 Claviceps monticola
GCGAAATCGCCGCGTGTTTCCTCTCTTGCTAGGGGCATTCCCAAGTTCCAACACCAGCGGTGATGACACTGGCTCATCTGTAGCTTCTCATCTCGTGCAATGAAGCCGGCGATGTGATGACGGCATGGGGGACCGTACTTCTGGCCGAAAGTAATCCGACATCGCGGTCAAGGCTTGTCGGCCGTCGCGATAGCATCGGGTGGCTAAAACGATGTGTGATCGTTGTAACATGTGGGTGGCCGTCGTCGTCGTCGAGGTTTATGACGGTGCGAAGAATCTGAGGAGCATGCACTGTCTTTTAGCGCGGGGTACAACGGAATCAGATTGTGGGGTATAAACTGTGGACCATACCCGGCGCGCAGTTCGTCTCCTGACCTTTTGGTCGGGTCGGTAGGGATATCCGATTCCTCACAGTTCCCACGACTCACGAGGGCATCTTGTTCAGATCTTATAGTTCAACTTTCATTTCTTCGCATCTGTTCACATGGTTGGTGTGAAGTCTTATCAATTGTCATTGTATTTTCTTACAGAGGCCACCAGCGGTCTAGAAGGAAGTAAAGAAGAAAAGCCTCCTTGTGGCTTGACAAGTCAGTGTCTGAGTTACGAAGTGCATACGGAGTACATAGATCAGGTTCTGCCATCGTGATCCTCAAGGCTGTCGTGTCGAATCGAGGTGACACTGCTGATGAGGACCGATCACTTCTTTTGCGCGCAGTCTTCTGCCTTCAGCCTTGGCCCTTGGCAAGCGAGGGATAGTTAGATCATCATCATACTCCGTATTAGTCATGATACATATATGGTACATACCAAGGTACTTAGGTACCGAGTTCAATTGAACACTTGCTGGCGGCCGCACAGACACAATCCGTGATGCCAAGCAGCTGTCAGCACACCTGTCACGCATCTGCGAATTCTTCAAGAATATAATGCGACTTCGTCGCTTGGCACGCATCACAAAAGCGCTACAGCATGTCTGCGATCCCCTTTGGAGCTTCTTATTTGTTTGAAAGTAACCAATGGCCTGTTCTTTACCACGCAAATGCCGATCTCCTCACGCCAAGCCGCTTGGTAAGCGTTGCGCACTCGCTATGAAAGGTAGGTCTTTGCAGAATTGGCCAGGATCACCAGCTCTGAGCTCACTTTCTTATCTGCCGTCAGCCAAACACCGATTTCCAGCCAATGTCGACGGCCCGCACCGTGGCCGGCACGCGGATTGGCTACATACATAGCAACTGAGACTTCTGGTCGTTTAAAATCGACTTGCTGTGGAACACCGCCGCGAGTGACGTCGAATGGCCAAATCCGCCGCCCACCGCCTGGGGTAGAACATGCCAATCATGTTCAATCAACAACGTATTCAATGCCTGTCACCAACCTATCAACGCCCCGCCGTCAATGGAGCTTGACGTAATAGCCGGGCGTTCTGAGCTCGTCGAGGGGTCCAGTCTCTTCGTACCGAAAGAAGAATGTTGCCGGTGTGATGAACCGAGTCTTGGCTCGAAGCCGCGAGGCTCGACCGACTCTGCAAATCCATTGTTTCGAGCTCACTTACCTACTCTCTTTTAACTTTGCCAGGCCGAGATGAAGTCAATCTGATCTACCCAAGACTGCCTCCATTCGTCTTTATTAGTCCTTTCATGACGACAAATTGGCGACGTGAGCAAAGCACTCGAAGGAGGCACGGCTGCCAAACTCCTTTCGCGGAAGGCCTTGAACGGCATCCACGGGCATAACTCTGGAAGGCATGAGTATTGGCCGCGCCGAAGAAAGAGGGCAAAGAAGAAAGTTTGGCGGTTCAAGATGCCCACCTCGCCAAAGCGTCAGGGCGACCGCCCGAGCGCCATGGAAGCTAAAAAGAGCTCCAAGCTAGGCTTGGTGTCCGGAGTATATGTTCCCGTGTGCTTGAACATTATGAGCATTCTCATGTTTCTGCGCTTCGGCTTAATTCTGGGCCAGGTGGGATTCTTAGGGATAGTCGGTATGGCCCTTGCATTATACTATTGTTTGTTATTTTGTATAACTGATTTTACCTAGGTTTGTTGGTCACCGCTTATAGTATCGATCTTCTCACAACGTTGTCTTTATCTGCCATTGCGTCCAATGGCGAAGTCAGAGGAGGCGGTGCCTATTATCTGATCTCGAGATCTCTTGGCCCCGAGTTCGGGGGTGCTATTGGCATCCTGTTCTTCCTGGCGCAAGCACTCAATACCGCCATGAATATAGTCGGTCTGCTGGACTGCATTCGACTCAACGTTGGAGCTGCCTTTCCGCACGGATACTGGACAATCTACAGCTTACAGACTGCAGCCTTGATGCTATGCACCGGCATGTGTCTGCTAGGCTCTACTATCTTCTCCAGGGCCTCCAATCTGCTCTTGGTGATTTTGACTGTGGCTCTAGTCAGCATTCCGGTGTCTGCTATCTTCAAGGCGCCGTTTGTCGACGACGATGCCGGCATTGTCTATACTGGCATGAGCCTCAATACCCTTGTCAATAATTTCATGCCGAACCTCGACAAAGATGTATATCGAGGAATGTCCACGTTTAGAGACCTTTTCGGGATTTTGTTTCCGTACGTTCTTGAACAAACGCCCCAGAGCAAAAAGAGAGAAAAGCTTACCATCTTCATTCTGTCAGAGCAACTTCGGGAATCTTTGCTGGTGCCTCCATGTCTGGTGACCTGAATGATCCCAGCAAAGCGATTCCAAAGGGCACTCTTTGGGCCATGCTGACCACGTTCATTGTCTACTTTTTTGTGATTTTTTCCATGGCATGCACCATATCGCGCGACTCGTTCCTTGCCAATGCAAACATTGTCTCCCTTACGAATCTGTCGGCCCCGGTCATATTGGCTGGCGAATGCGCCGTGACGGCTTTCTCTGCATTGATGGGCATTATTGGCTCAGCAAAGCTGTTCCAGGCCTTGGCTAAAGATAGGCTGCTTCCTGGGCTGTCCGTGTTTGGCAGAGGAACGAAGAAGAATGACGAGCCGATTCTCGCCATCCTGCTCACCTATGCTATTGCTCAGGTAGCGCTCCTTGCCGACTTGAATCAAATTGCCACATTCATCTCCATGGGGTACCAGGTATGCGTTTCCCTGTTTCCCCCCTCAAAGGAACATCCCCTCTGTTGAAGTTTGCGTAGTGACCAACCATGATAGATGACCTTCTTCGTCATGAACTTGGCCTGTTTCTTGCTGAAAATAGGCTCAGCACCCAACTTTCGTCCCAGTTTCAAGTGGTTCAACTGGCAGACAGCATACACCGGCAGCTTGCTGTCCGCCACAGCCATGTTTTTCATTGATGAAACCTACGCGGCTATTGCGATATGTGTTCTCATCTTTGTCTTCCTGCTCATTCATTACCTCTGCCCCCCGAAAAGATGGGGTGATGTTTCCCAGAATCTGATTTATCATCAAGTTCGCAAATACCTGCTGCGGCTGAAGCCCGAGCACATCAAGTTTTGGCGACCCCAAATTCTTCTTCTCATAAATGATCCCCGGCGCCAGACAAGGCTCATACAGTTCTGCAACTACTTGAAGAAAGGATCCTTGTATATTTTAGGTCACGTCATTGTGACGGACGATTTCAACACGGGCGTTCATGAGGCGCGTCTCCAGCAGCAGGCCTGGACGAGATACATCTCGGAATTCTCCAGAATCAAGGCCTTTGTTCAGTTGACTATGTCGCCATCAATAATATGGGGCGTCCGAAACCTGGTGCTGTCCGCTGGTCTTGGTGGCATGCGCCCGAATGTTGTTGTCATGGGCTTCTACAATATGGACGAGCTCCGAAGGTCCAACCCGTCAGTCATGGTCCCCGACATTCCGGCAGCGCCAGCAGCCAAGATGAGTCGTCGGCCTCTGCGGCAAAAAAATAACGGGAGTGGCAGGCGACGGCGTCGGGACACTTCTGCAAGGCTCCTCGAAGGCGTACTGCCAACTGACTTCATCCGAACAGAAGGCATGCTTTTGCCGATGGACTACATGGTGATTTTAGAGGACTTGACGCTGAGACATAGGCTTAACGTCGCCGTGGCACACGGTTTCGAGCGACTGGAGACGCCGCGGCATGGCGAAAGCAATGCCAAGAAATACATAGACATGTGGCCCATCCAGATGTCTGCGGAAGTTTCTGCAGACGGTCAAAGCGTGCTGACCACCAACTTCGACACTTACACGCTCATTCTCCAATTGGGGCATATTTTACATAGCGTGCGTGCATGGGGGGATGCATTTACTGTCCGCGTTATTGTGTTTGTTGAGTACGAGCATGAAGTGGACGAGGAAACCAGTCGAGTCAAGGCCCTACTGGAGAAACTTCGAATTGACGCGCATGTGCTCGTTTTCTGTCTCGCTGCTGGCGACCTTCACACATATGAGCTCATAGTCAACGGCAAGCGAAACGAAATTGACACGGAACTCGTTGTTGCGGAGGCTCTAAAGGACGAAGTGTGGTGGGATGATTTGCAGACGTTCCGCAGAGATGCGGATCATGCCCCATCCGGTCACGAGCTTGCACATCTGGCTCACATAATGGATTCTTCTGGCGGTTGTATTCCATATGTCGATGCTACCAACAGCTGCAACCGTCGTAGTATGACGGAGTTGTCGCGGCAGCCTCACATTGCCACGCTTTCAAAAATGGGCGTCAACTTGGGAATCCATACGTCACACATTGACGATGAAGTCTTTCACGATCTGGAACTGAAAACAGACCTTGACACTGATCTAGACGCGTCTTCCGATGATGGAGGTTATACCATGAACCCGATAGATTGCTTCACTCCAGCGGCTCATCACTCTCACACCCAAGATCTTTTAATACGACGCCCTTTGCTACACCATGCATCACAAGCTGGCGTTGACAGAGCCAAATCAAGAATGACTGAAGCACGGCGAGCGACGGTTGCAGCGCCCGATCGCAGAAACTATCAAAATAACACAGAAATAGACGCAGTCGCAGACGTCACGCCGACTGCCTCCTCGTCATACGGCACCATGTGCACGTCGCAGACGTTCACGGCCAAGCCAGAATCAACACTTACTACGGGAATCCCAGATCTGATCGAAATAGAAGCGAGCCCGAAAAAAGAAAGCGCATATTATGAGAGAAAGAAGATGGAGTCTTTCCCCTTACTCAACGAGCTGCAGGTTCCAGAATTTCCATCCGATGGCTCCAGGCGAGCACGATCATTACACTCCTCTGGAGGCGACAAACTCACCACCCAAAATGAGCCCGTGACGCCTGTCCGCCCGAATTTCTCCAGACAGTCTTCTGCAGCTCGCTTCTCCAGCCGACCCGTTCCGGAGACCCGAGTGACAGCCGAAGGCGACGGTTCCAAGATCGGCTTTGTGCCACCTGAGTCCAACCCCGTCACTCCAAGAATTGATCGCCCAGCGTTTTCCCGACAATCTTCTGTGAATAAGTTCTCTAGTCGGCCGCTTCCAGATACTACAGTGAGCGGTGAAGAAGGGTCCAGGACGATTTCTTTTGCCAAGCAGCCTGCGACCCAGTCACAGTACGGATCGCAGTCTCATCATCACTCCCGACAAAGTTCACAATTTTCCATGTTGGGCCCAGATGGCACCAGTCAGCGGATCCCGGAACACGTCGAATGCTCAAAAGGCGAAACAGTTGTCGACACAGAACAGTCCGTGCCCTCAGGATGCGCCGTGTCCCTGTCGTTCAACGACCTGCCAAGCCGAGCGCAGCATTTGATCTTGAACGAATTGATGCGGAGACACTCCAAGCAAACGGCCGTCATACTGACCACGCTGCCTATACCATCGGAAGGGACCAGTTCGGATGAGCAGTCCACGATTCAGTACCTCTCCGACGTGGAATTACTTTGCAGCGAACTGCCGCCCATGTTGATGGTGCTGAGCAACAACCTGACAGTCACGGTTAGTCTGTAAGCCATAAACCGCGGCATGTATAGTTCATGCACGCGATCTGTGCTTTTCGATGTACATATTCTCTTTCTGCTTTCTGTTTTCCCCGCACTGCATCGCTGCACTGCGCCCCATCGGGTGGTGTTCATGCAGAACTGCATTGTGATGGGTAATACAAAGCCAGTCATTCTGCCCCCCCCCCCCATTACTCTTTGTGACCCCAAGCTCGAGTGGCAAGCGAATTAACACACCACATGCACACATACATGTTCATCTTGGTTACTACCTTTGTAAAGCCCTGTTCGGCCATTTTCGCGCTTGATCTTCATGTTTTGGCAATTTCACGCGCCCGACTCTCATGTTCGCCCATTTCCATACCTTGTCATTTCATGCTTCGCCATTTTGTCGCCAGATGCTGAACAAGCCTTCTTCGGCTCTTTTTCAACAAAGTCGTACCTCTTGTATAACAAACACTTTCCCGGCCATCTTTGCGCCGTATAATTCCGTCATCATGCATTCGTGTTGAGAGCTCATCTCCCCCACACCACGTCTGGGCAGTGCAGCGTTGATGTGGTCTTCTCTAACTATATTATTCCACGCCTGCCTGATATGACGCCAACACGTTCATCCAACTCACCACCACCTCGCCCGGCCCATATATGGTCTGTCGAGGAAAACATTGCTTATTTTAGGCGCTGTGCGCCCGATAGCATTTACAATCTCGCCCAACTCCAAAGCTCCGTGGTCCAGCCAAAACGACCGAGTTCGCGCTCGTCAAGCGTTCATTCCTCGGAGAAGGAAAGCGATGGTGCAGGGTCCGATGACGATAATGATGATGATGAGCCCCTGAACGCCTCAGAAAGTACAGAAAACACTGATGCAAGTCCTCCCAACTGGAAGGACTCCATTGCAACCGGCAAATACGCGGATACCCTCCTCAAAATACCACAACCCGGCTCAAACGATACAACCGTTTTCTGCATGAGGTTTCCATCCAGCGTCACCACAAACCCCACGCAAGAGGCGGCCATCGGGGCACGACACTCCGACATCTCCGGCCCCAGCGCCGATGCATCTCCAAATCGTCTCGCCCGCGCCAGAAGTACGCACGCGGCACGAGACAGCCTCACAGGGCCAACACGAGACTCAGAACAGCCACCACTCGCAACAGGCCCCCTCAACTCAGAAACCTCCACCAACATCCCTCCCGCACCGACCCTTCCCCAGGAGCCACCCCCTCCATCCTCTCCCCCCGCTCGCGTATGCGAATGGTGCTGCCGGCTAGCCCTCCCAGCCACCGACGTCTGCATCATCCACAAGCTCGCAGAAATCGAAGAAGCCCGCCGCGACTGGGCCATCACCGGGTACAAGAAATTCCGTGAAGACCAGCTCACAAAGACGACCTCTGAAAAGACACACCTCGAAAAAGCGCTCCGCGACAAAATACGCCAACAATCGGATAACCAGCAGCAGCAGTGCAGGACCTCTGGCAACAACAACAACAACAACAACAACAACAACAACAACAAAAGCAGGGAGTGCCACTCGAGGAACCTAGACGCCGAGATAAGAAACATGCAGACAGAGCTGCGAACTCGAGACGAGCAGATCAAGAAATGGAGTGCAGAAAAGGAGCAAGAGCAGAAGATGCTATGGACGAGATTGCCGGTACCGTCGCGCAAGACGATTGTGAGGGCGCATCACGGCAAGATTAGGGTATTTTCGGGGAGGGAGCCTGTTGGGGGGGTGGGTTTGGTGCGGAAGAGGTGTGGGTGTAAGGAGTAGTATCTTCGATTGTCTATTCAACAGGGCTATGTGTAGAGTTTTTTTTTTTTCCTTTTTTTTTTTTTTGTTTTTCTCTCTTTGTGTCTCGTTCTTGTGTTGCCAGTTCCGCGGAACCGCTCAGAGTATTCTCTTCACGCTCAGAGTGCCCTTCTTTTCGCCCGCCAACTCAATGTATCCACCTGCCTCCAGTTTCTTCATCCACCTATTGCTCTCACAGCGCGCCAGGATCATGGTCATCCGCAGTATCGCTTCGTGGCTCGACGTATGCTCCTCCTGCTGCGCCGCAACGGGGGTAAAAGTCCATCGGCCAAACGCCCAGTTGAGGATATATCGACCGAGAGGAGCTGGCCCTGGCGCAGGAACATCAGCGTCCGAGTTGGTAGGCTGTGAGGATAGCGTGACGACAGCCTTGATGCGGTATGCTTCATCCTTGGGCGCTGCGCGTAGGAACCTAAGCAGATTCTCGGTAGAGACAGCCAAGGGGGACGAGGCATCGGCCTCAGAGTCGGCTTTCAGATCAATGGAGAGCACCTCAACCTCGCTCTGGTGCCCGTGTGCATCGCCATTCGCGTGCTCATGCTCGTGCTCGTGCTCGTGCTTATTCTCACGATCAGAAGCACCGCCGACATCAGCCTCGGTCAATTGCTTCGCCAACCCACCGTCTACACCAAACACCAAGTCCATGTCCACCCAGCCCCTGGTGCTCTTGACCTTCGCCACCTCAACCTCCAAATCCCCCACGCGGTCCACGCACTCCTCATACCTATCCTCACCAGCCACCTCCCACTTGTTAAACACAATCAAATCCGTGTACCGTGCCTGAATCTTCGCCGTATAGCTCGTGTCCTCGTAGCCGCTCCAATTCTCCACATCAATCACACTGACGACCCCATCGAGTACATATTTCCCCTTTTCGCGCGCCAGCCTATTCACCTCGAGCGCCAGCGTAGCCGGAAACGCAGATCCGCTCGTCTCGACGACGATTCGGTCCGGTGCGACTGTCCTCTCTAGTTCTTCGAGCGCGGGGCCTAGTTGGCCGACTAGGTTGCAGCAGATGCACCCATTGAGCATTTCCTGGA
Source organism: Claviceps monticola (assembly GCA_018360055.1). Taxonomy (NCBI): domain Eukaryota; kingdom Fungi; phylum Ascomycota; class Sordariomycetes; order Hypocreales; family Clavicipitaceae; genus Claviceps; species Claviceps monticola. The sequence goes on from SRPP01000262.1 coordinate 8,758, forward strand.
CGCCAGAAATGGCGGACGAGGACGCGAGCTGTGAATCGACGGCCAAGTCTCCGAATTCGTTTTTGAGCAGCGCAAGCTTGTACTGCGGATTCTTGCGGCGCAGTTGTGGGAGCAGGTTGAGGATTAGGGTGGTTTTGCCGGACCCTAGGAAGCCGGTGATGATTGTGATGGGGATTGGGGGCGCCATTTCGGGGACGACGTCTTCACGGTGGAGGGAAGGGTTCGGCGTGGTGGACGGGATGCATGAAAAAACAATTAATGGAAAGATGTATGGAGGATGTTACGAGGGGAATCGACGCATCAGCGTACAAGGCGCATTGCGATGACAATCGGTTGTTGATTTTATTGCGCTGAGCAACCTTGCCGCCTACCGTTATCTTATCAGACGAGGATGGTTGGGGCGGTTCAAGGTTGAAACTTGAACGGCGCAGACAAGTGTCCACTTCTTTCTGATGAGCGAAAACCCGGGACACTCAGGTGGTTGGTTCTGCAAACATGTGTGGATGCGTGGGACAAGACTCATCTTTACAATCGCCATTTCAAGCCGCTTGCGAACAGGTCCAAAGCGGAGTCCACACTCATCTGCGTTGAATATCTGTGATGCCGTTAGATCGCAATTCTTGACAAGTTCTGCAAGATTAGTGTAGAACTCTTCGAGTCTCTGTATATTGATGTTCTCGAAGCCTGGACTTTCACGGTCAGAAGCCCGGATATTTCGTCTCCTCTCCAGCAGCTCAGGGTGATCCGCTAGAAACCTAGTGTACCAACCCTCGCCAACTGGAGGAGCTGAGGGCGACCTCGACGCCCGTAACTTGTTTGCTGCTTCTTCGACAAATTCACGAGATGCCGGGATTCCTGCTCTTTGAAGCCAAATGATGTACGCAATGAGAGCACGCTCTTCGCTGTCGTCAAGATTCTTGGGGCGCCCGCGGCCCTTATCGCTATGATCTGCCTTGCCAAATAACTTCATTGACTTGACATGGCGTGCAACTGCACTCTTGGACGTCTTACATTTAGCTGCGGCTGCCCTGACAGAAAGAGGTTTCTCTTTGGTGCTGCGTTAAGGGCGGCTTTGGGCAATGAAAATGTCTCGGGCAGCCTTCACAGCGGGATTGACCTCAGAAGTAGGTGCCATGATGCGCGAACAAATTTTGTCAAGTTGATGGGAAGAGGCTGACGCGTGCGTGATACCCGCGCTGCACGCGTTGTTTTCAAAATAAGCTATCGTGGTGAAACGAAGGGGAAACAGTAACTAACGGGGCGGGTGTCTGATTGACCCCAATTTGTGATGTTGGGATCTGTCCTCGATTTCTGTTGCCGTCTTCATGAGTGGGGCACCTTTAACTTGGGCCCACACATGCCCGACTTGGCATCGCCATCGTGAGATGTAAATGATGAATTTTGACGTCATCTTCCCGCCGTGGCCTAATCGCGCAATTCGCCCTGATTGCTTCCCCATCAAGAAGATGATGACGGGAGACGCGCTCTAACCTTGATTTCCTTAGACAAAAAGCGAACGCCTTCTGCGGCCCTGGCTGAAAGTCTTCTCTTCCGCAAAAACACCCTACGTGAAACAACGCTCTCCCCATTGTCCGAGATTTACACACAAAAGAACCCCCTCGAGTCGCCAACCATGGCGAGTACTACTCCCGAGGGATCTCCTCAACCCGACACATCTGCAACCTATAAGGATCAGCTGGATAAGGCGGCGATAGAAGAGAGAGAACGAGAACAGCCTTCGAAACCGAATCCCATTGTGGAGAAGAGTAAGCACCTCTTCGGCGTTACGGCATGATCACCTATCATCACTATCATCCATTTGACTTGGTCATCGACGAATGTCTCTTCGGTATTGCTGGGACTGACTGTACTCTTTTTCAGTCACTGAGTTCATTCCCGCCGCAGCCAAGGTGCTCGGCCCCAAAGAGAAAGCTCAAAAAGAGGACCCGCCGGTGCCTGGTCCTCCAGAACGTCCACACCATGATCCCAACATTGAGGCGTTTGTGCGAGACCAGCACAAAAGTAAGGAGCCCACGTATGACATGACGGACGATCAGGAATAAGGAGTGACAGCACCTGGACAAAACCATGTACCTCTGTAGGTGTAGGTACTCCGTACCGCAGTCAGGGCGCAAGGGAAATGGCCGTTAATGTTGTCGCGAATTGAGAATTGGACAATGTACGACGACTCTGAGTCTGGAGACGCAATTTGAAGAAACTTTTCTACAAGCTGCGAGACTGTTTGAACCGACTTACTAAATAACTTACTATAAAAAAAAGCCCCGTTCGAGCCCCTTTTTTGCCCCCCGAGCAGGCTGCTCCAGAACAGGATACCCAATTTATTAGCACTGCCAAGATGCATAAGATGATAAAATGCACATACCACACTAGACAAGGCTCTGCTCCAGGGGCAGGATTTGTGTGAGATACTGTAAAATCCTGCTCTGGCCTCCGAGGTGGTCCAGCGGGCTCGCTCTAAAAAACGTGTCCATTTGCGACCGAAAACACGCCTCTGACCAACCACCAAAATGGACACCCTGTAGCGCCAGGATGGTGCGAAATCCGTCCAAACAGCTGCTGTGAAACAGGCGAAGATGATGATATTCGACGGTATATTGTCAGTTGCTATTGAACAGCAGGTTGCCAGCTGTATTCGTAAGCCGCGGATATCCTTAGGCAACCACCCCGTCATCTGCCGCTGGTCGGACCCAACGCGATTTTCCTGAATCTATTCAGGCTTGACCGTACGGAATTCGGCGTTCTGTCAAAATGGGCCAAGGATACCGGCACCATCCAGGACGACAAAAACTATACAGTTTGACAGAAGCTCATGATTATCCTCCATATTGTTGGACATCATGTATCATACCGCAATGTCTCCAATCGCTTCAGGTTATCCATCGCCGCTATCAATCGAATATGAAACCAGGTACTCGTGGCTCTTGCAGATAACCTGTAGGACCAATTCGTGACCCAACCTGTGCCAGAATAGTTCATCTACCGTCCTGCTGGCGAGGTCGTAAATGAAATCCAAGCAACATCGACAACGACCGCGGCATCGTCCCCTCCTCCCAGCCACGACACCATCAAACCGGCGTTTGCCCACCTCGAGTTTTCAACCGGCGTGCTTTCGGAGAGTTCAGCACGCCGTTCTCATCTTGGTCACCTAGACCTTCATGAATTTCTGGTAGCGGAGCCGTGCCTCTGGCAAAATCCCGCTTTTGACGACACAACTTGTGCCGACGCGAGCACACGTGGTGGAATGCGCTGACGCCTGAAACCACACCGAAAACAACTGCCATTGGCGACTGAGATGTAGGATGTTCTTTGGGGAAAACTGGCTTGTATTTAGAAGAACCCAGGATCAGCCCTGCACGCCCTGGTATGCCCAAAACTGGGACGCAGGGGCGTAAAATACTCAACAACAACAACAACAACAACAACAACAACAACAACAACAACAACAACAACACGTCAAGTCAAATTTGATGGCGGCAAACACGTTCTGCGTCAACTTCCCCTTTCGACCGGCACCATCCAGGACGACAAAAACTATACAGTTTGACAGAAGCTCATCATCATCCTCCATATTGTTGGACATCATGTATCATACCGCAATGTCTCCAATCGCTTCAGGTTATCCATCGCCACTATCAATCGAATGTTCAAAGCAAACGCGCTGCCTTTCGGGAGGCACAAAAGCTGGTATGTGTGTCCCATGATCCATCTACTGCGCCGATACAGCCGTTGACCTGACTGTTGCGAGGGTCCAATTCCACGTGTTCGGAGACGTATTCTGGCACAGGTGGTTGTTGTTGTTGTTGAGTATTTTACGCCCCTGCGTCCCAATTTTGGGCATAATAGGGCGTGCAGGGCTGATCCCGGGTTCTTCTAAATACAAGCCAGTTTTCCCCAAAGAATATCCTACATCTCAGTCGCCAATGGCAGTTGTTTTCGGTGTGGTTTCAGGCGTCAGCGTCTTCCACCACGTGTGCTCGCGTGGGCACAAGTTTTGTCGTTAAAAGCGGAAGTTTGCCAAAGGCACGGCTCCGCTACCAGAAATTCATGAAGGTCTAGGTGACCAAGATGAGAACGGCGTGCTGAACTCTCCGAAAGCACGCCGGTTGAAAACTCGAGGTGGGCAAACGCCGGTTTGATGGTGTCGTGGCTGGGAGGAGGGGACGATGCCGCGGTCGTTGTCGATGTTGCTTGAATTTCATTTTTTACGAAATCACCAGCAGGACGGTAGATGAACATGCGCCGACGTCGATCGAATGAAGTGGTGGTGCTGAGTGCGGCATTTTCGAGTTTTCCATTTGGAGGTGGACTGCTGTTAGGGCTACAGCAGGTTATACAGCCAAATCATAACAGAAGTGGGCGGACATGGTCCGTGCACCGTTGCCGAGAAAATTGTGTAAATGAGAGAGTTGCGACTTGACGTTTAGTTACGTAGTTACGTGTTAGCAGACGTGGCGGGTAGTATGAACGACGCGCAATTGATCAAGGAGGTGGTAGGCGATGAGTTCGAAATACCCATGGGGAGGTTCTACCTGGGCGACGCAGGGTTCGAATAGAACGCTCGTGGACTTGTGGTTCCATACGACGATGAATGATACCATCTCCGAAACTTCGTGGGCGTCGATGTAGAGTCTCTTTCGATGAAGGAACGCTTCAACTGACATCACGCGGGCATGAGAAGTGTCGTGGAATGAGTATTCGGTATTCTCAAGAAGATGTTTCCCGTCCTGAAGGGACTCGTGAGGGAGCTAAACTGGGACCAACAACGTTGTATTGTGTACGCGGTCGTGGGGATCTGGATTTTCTTAGAAAACAGCGTATTGCGAGGGGGCAAGGAGGACATATCAGGTACATACTGGCAGCGCAAAAAGCCGATCGTCGTATTGGTGATGAAAAGGGTTGGACATCCGCGATCTTGTGGCACTAAAGTTTTTCCATTTACAGGTGATGGGTTGGTTTGAACGGCCTGCAAGTAGAAATACGTAGATGGAGAGCCGATCCCATCTCATCCCATCCACCAAGCTGGCTACAATAGCCCATTTCATGCCAAAGGGATTGAGTAGCTCGGAATACAGCTAAGCAGTAGCCCGTTGGCGCTCCGTTCGTCTTGACTCGTCACACTACAATCTCACTAAAAATCATTCTTCACAACGTGAAATGTCCCCCCTTCTTGGCATTGTTCCGCCTACAGGAATTGTCCAAAAGGACAAACTAGCGGAAAATTTCCTATATCCAAGGGTTTCGTTCTTCTGAGCGCTTCCCCCGAGGGGGAAAGGCAACGCGACACCGTAGGAAGGTCTGGGTGAAGGTCGTGGCAGCTCAGATAGCTTTTTGATGAAGAAGAAGAAGAAGAAAGAAAAGAGGAAAAGAATGTTGGTTGCGCGGTGCGTTGATAAAGGATTTGATAGTGGGGCGTAATTTTGCTGCGCTAGTCTAGTTTCGTACTTTTTTCTGCCTTATGTAAGCGAAAATCCAGTGCCTGGAGCTCCATGTCCTTATCGATTGCAAATTTTTGGAATTTTTTTTCTCGAACCGTAAATTCCTTCCCGTCATGGCCTCCGCAAGCCTTTGCCCAACAATTCGTCCGCCACCTCTGCAATGAGCTTCTCGTTTGCAAAGTGCTTCTTCTTGTTGGCTATGGTGCTCTGAGCATCCAAGGCCCTGAGAAGATCGGCGAGTTCGCCGTCTAGACTCACCCCATACACTAGGTGGCCCAGAGCCGAGAGCATGCCCTGCAAAGCTTCCATCGACTTGGTTTCTTGGCTGATGGCCTCTACAAGCGCGGCTGCTAGTTCTACCTGATCTTCTTCGCGAAGGTTTGCCTTGTTACTGACCGTCCTCGCTCGACGATGTGCCAAAGAAATGTTAAACAGGAGTGATGACGCAGCCACTCGTACGTTGTTGTGGACTTCATCAAGGAAGCTCGATGACACCAGCCGAACGAAGGCTGTCCGCAGGGCCGTACTGGACAACACCTCGTGCTCAAATAAGGGTGATGAAAACATGTTGCATGCCATCTGTACTGTTACCAGACGCATAGCATAGGGACATGCATCCTGTGCATTGACAGAGTCCAGGATGGTACTGATGGTCTTGTGATGCGGCTCTTCTGCGTAGTAGCCACTCACCCGCGCATCGGCCAGAGCGCATCGGAACAAGTCCACGACGGCAAATAAGACGTCAGGGCTCAACGACGCAACCGATTGTTGCAGGTAGCTGGATAGTTCTCCCAGATGTGGAAGCACGGCATCTTGTGCGCCATCGCTGGCTCTTGTTTGGAGAAATTCTCTGAGTCTCGTTATCTGCCCACTGCTCGCGATGTCACTGCCCATCTTGGCGTCGAGCTTTTCAAAAGGCGGAAGCTTCTGATAGACGACGGGCTTGGCATGAATGTTTTGAAAGCTGGGCAGATGCAGATTTTCATGCGGGTGCCGACTGAGTTGTTGGCTCATTTGCGCGAGCAGCTGCACTTTGCCGCGCAAAGCAGCTCCATCGGCCCCGCTCCACCTGTTTTCTTCCTTGCCTTTGAACAAGGTGATAAAGGTTGGTGTTGCTCGAACGGAGAAGCTGTGCGCGATTTCTGAGGCAGAGGGCTGGGCAATGTCTATCTTGATAAACGTAACAGCTGCGCCAAACTCTCCCGCCAGCTGGTCGTAGATGGGGTACATAAGCTTGCAAGGTGGACAAGTTGCCGATGTGAAGAAGATGATGGTACAGGAGTCTTTGGCGCTGTCCAGCATCTTTGCCAGTTGATCCGATCTCGAGACACTCACAACACCCGGGACCTTGGTCTCTTTGGCTGGGATCTGAGCACTCTGCTCTAGGCCGAGAATAGAGCCGCTTGATCTGCCCATGTTAACTCCCTGTGTGAGCTGAGGCAGAAGCATGCGTCCCATGGGCGAGTCCAGCACGGCCTGGGGCATCTTGACGATGTGCTGCGGAATGCCTTTGCCGACCAAAAAATTGGCAAATGAATCACTAAAGTTGTTACAATTGTGCCGGAAGAGATCGTACGCCTGTCCCCTTGTTAGGTGTCTCGCAAGATTCTGGCTGGTTCGTTTTTTTATCGTTGCGCGCGACGAGCAAATAAAACCGCAGGCAACTCTCTATCATACCTCAAGCGTGAAGATCGGTCGAAGCGAATCTATATATTCCTCAATAATGTCCATGGGCAAGCTGGTCGTCCCGAGGTGCAGCTTCTCCATGGGCTGGCCGAGGTGGGACGAACCAGGCGCAATGGCGATGATGCCTCCGTCGTACACGTATTCTCTCTCTTGAAGAAGAATGGAAGTGTGATATATGGCATCAAGGTGGAAGCCCAGCAAGCCAGTAGACATTTGCCTGGCGAGGCCACGGGAGAGGTCGTAAACGAGCAAATGGACATCCATGGCGATGGCTGGTACAACACCTGTAGTGACTCGTGATAAGTGCTGGCGGGGAGAATAAATGCAGCAAATCGAAATAAAAAGCAGGACCAGAACCAAATCAGAAATGAAGATCAGCCCTACTTGGATATCTTCATCTAGTAGTTGTTGCGACTAGGTTTTGGTGCAGCTTCGTGCAACTTCGTGCAAGTTGCAACAGTCGCTGATGTGGAGATTCTCGTCGCAGGCAGCACAGAGACCTACGTCAGCGAACGAGAAGGTTCTGGATTGCCTAGCCTTGACGCGCCGGCGCTGGTGTCCGGTTACTTGGTGTTGTAAGCATCCGCAATTAATTTGTAAGGAAGCAAGTACCGGCGCTGCTGCTCTCCACAACCGCCATTCTACGCCTTTACCTGTTAGCTATGTATGCAAGCTCGGAGGCAAGCTCGGAGCACTTCGTGCGCAGCTCTGGGTCAGGGCAAAATGGCAGGTGTCAGTAGTCAAGGCATTTACAAGCGTACCTGGATCGACTGAGGGTTCGACTGCCTCGATCCTTCGTCACGATGTGATTTCCCGTTGACTTAGGCCAAGCGGGAGATTTAAAATCATTCTTTCACTTCACGACATTTGTCCTCGAAAGCTGCGTGGGTTGCATCGTCAAGCCCAAGATTAGCCACCATGATCTCGAGCGTGTTGCTGCTGCTGGGTAGCTTCGCCGGTTTGGCGGCTGCTCAGTTCCCACCAAAACCCGAAGGGGTCACGGTCATCAAGTCCAAGTTCCATGAGAACGTCACCATCTCCTTCAAAGAGGTCAGTGCTGGTGTCGCTCTACAGCTCTTGTTTGATGTGAAGATTCAAGTTTCTCGATGAGCTGACTGACGTGCCATGGCCCATGTCAGCCCGGACTCTGCGAGACGACACCCGGTGTCAAGTCATACGCTGGCCATGTCCGATTGCCACCGGGCTTCTTGGACGATGTGTCGGGGGAGAGACAGGATTATGCTGTAAACACGTATGTCGCTGCCAGCATTCATGTCGCTTCCAAATCTGTTGACTAGTTGAGTCAATCAGCCTTTGTCTCACATCTAACCTGTTCTCAGTTTCTTCTGGTTCTTCGAAGCTCGCCATGACCCGCACAATGCGCCTCTTGCTATCTGGCTGAACGGAGGCCCTGGCAGTTCGTCCATGTTGGGACTCTTGCAAGAAAACGGGCCGTGTTTCATCGACAAGGATTCGTCGTCTACTATTCACAATCCATGGAGCTGGAACAATCATGTCAATATGCTCTACATTGACGAGCCAAATCAGGTCGGCTTCTCCTACGACGAGCCCACCAACGTCACCATCTACGGCACCAATAGCCTCATGGTTAATGTAGTCCCTACCGACTTCTCCAAGAACCCGCCTCAGCTCAACCTCACCACGCGAGCTGGCACCTTGTCCAGCCAGAAGCTATCGCACACTACCAACAGTACCCAGCAGGCAGCTCATGCTTTGTGGCACTTTGCTCAGACCTTCTTCACCGAATTTCCGCACTACAAGCCCAACGATGATCGCATCAGCATGTGGGCCGAGAGCTACGGCGGCCACTATGGTCCCGGGTTCATGCGTTTCTTCCAGCAGCAGAACGAGAAGATCCGCAACGGCACGATTGGGGCGAAACACGCACACTACCTGCACCTAGACACTCTTGGCATCGTCAACGGCTACCTGGACGCTGTGATCCAGGAAGAAGCCTCCATCATATTCCCCTATCACAATGTAAGTTGCTGCCCCATTTTTTTAATGATGTTTCTACAATGGTCTAATACTTCATGGAAGACGTACGGCATCGAAGCCATCGACAAGACTATCCGTGACAAGTTGATGGATCGCTTCACGCGTAAAGGCGGCTGCCGTGACCAACTTGTTGAGTGCCAGAGGGACCTCCAAGACCAACGTTTCGACAAGAACACCATAAATATGGCTCGAGACCTCCCGACTGAAGTATGCTCCAAACTGACGGAGGACTGCGTGTTGGCGGGCGAAATCGCTTTCGGAGACAGTGAGTATGCACGGTTCGACATCGCGCATCGCAAGCACGACCCCTTCCCCCCCTCGCACATGCACGGCTATTTGGCCGACGAGAAGACGTTGGGGGCCCTTGGGAGCCCCGTCAACTTTACTTACATATCCTTCACGGTCTCGATGGGCTTTGCGAGCACGCTAGATGAAGTCCACGGGGGCTTCCTGGATGCCGTGGGCTATCTTCTTGACTCAGGAGTCAAGGTGCACATGATGTACGGCGACCGCGACTTTGCATGCAACTGGATCGGCGGCGAGAACTCATCTCTCGCTATTCCCTACTCCCGCGCCCAGGACTTTGGGAAGGCTGGCTATGCCCCGATGATGACTTCTGCGGGTCAAGGTGGCCTCACCCGTCAGTTTGGCAATTTTAGCTTCACACGGGTGTTGCAGGCCGGTCACATGATTCCGTCGTATCAGCCCGAGGCGGCGTACGAGATATTCATGCGTGCTCAGTTCAACTTGGACATTGCCACCGGCAAGCTGCCTGTCCACGATGAACTAGCTACCGAGGGACCGTCGAGTACATGGCATGTTAAGCAGGCTCCTCCCAAAGCGCCGAAACCCAAGTGCTACATCTTGACGCCTGGTACGTGTACGTCTGATGTTTGGGAAAAAGTCAGGTCTGGCAACGTGACTGTCAAGGATTACTTTGTCGTAGAGGAGAAGACGGACGTGAGTGACGGCGACGGCGACGGCGACGGGGAGCTATGATTCTATGAAATCCTATAGAAGTTTGATACAGCGTTAGACAGTAACATTAGATGCATGCGTATGGCATTACTAGTCTTTGGGTGTTATACCGTCCGTTTCCGTGTTGTTTCCACTCGTGAAGTGTGGCTATCACACAAGAAAATATGCACTTCCTATATGGTGACAGGTGTGGGTTTGTTGCAATTACGCGTATATCACGATGTTGTAGGTCCTTAGTTTCATATACCTGAAGGATATGGAATCTTTCGGCTCCTATCGCGAATAAGACTTGAATGCTGTTCAGTAGAAATTTCCTCAATTCGGGTTCCTATCAGGAATCAGTCGCGCCTGGCGAAGGAGGAGACAAGATACTGAACAGTGAATGGGTTACAATAGATGATGCGACTTGGCGTATGTATCAACACTCTTTTTCATCTTTGACTTAGATACCATCTCTTGGCTCACTGGCCATTTACTAATTTCTCCTGACACGTAACATAGTATGGCCGGCGCTTTTGGTGCTCAAGTCCACTAAGCTATCTACTCATCCTGCAGTAGCTGGGCGATTGCCTTGGGTAGTTCTAACTTATTTCACAGAACCTGAGATTTTTGAAAAAGGTGAAACCCGAAGGATGTGTCCTCGCACCAAAGACTTGACGCATCCAACTGACCTCCAGGCTTTTAGTTGCGATGCACATGGTTACTGGTATGTACGGTGTTCCTCCTCAAGTACCTGGTGCCCAGCCCAGTTCGTTTCTACAGAATCACTCTACGTTGTTAATGTGAGTTTGTGACCAGTGCAGAAATATTCGTGGTCATTACTACATAGCAGGGAGCTTGGGATCCGAACGACGTAACTGTCTCGCGCAGAAAACATGGTCAATCTCAGAAAGTGGCTTCGCGTCAGCAGTACGGCTGAAGCAAATGTCCGACCACCTTTCCTTCGCATGATCGCAGCTGCCTCTACTCTTGCGGTAAAACGGATGCATATCTCAGCGCGAACGGTATCCCCTAGCGAGCCAAACAAGGATCCAGGTTTGACTCGGAGAACAGGCTCGACCTGGGCAGCGAAAAAAATCACACCGGAAGCAGACTTACCCGATCCTACATAACTTTTCAATTTTACGAGAGGTCGATTTGTGGAGGACGAAGAACATGAGGTTGCAAAGCGTCATCGTACATATAACGTTAGCGAGCTTGCGCGACGTGCAGCATGAGTTGTGCAAGTAGATTGCTGCTTGAGTATTGAGAAATTCCCCGATGGCCAGTACAGTACAACAGAACACTACTGCTTTCTATGAACAATGGCAAAGAAGTTGTGGCCAAAATTCCCAATCCCAACGCTGGACAGGCGCATTTCACGACTGCAAGTGAAGTTGCGACGATGAAGTCTGTGAGCAATGTCTCAGGACTTCGTGTCCAGTATGTAGTCCCTTCCTTGCACATAAGTAGGCTCGTGGGATGTTGAACACACCGCTACCTGAAGTCTATGATTGGTGTTCAAGGGCCCAGGAGACTCCGGTGGGTGCTGAATACATACTCATGGAGAAGTTAGATGGCGTGGTGCTCGAAGAAGTATGGCCGCAGATGAATATACCAGATAGGTATGAAGCGGTCAAAGCCGTCGCTGCCTATCAAAATTCCTGGGCCTCTGTCTCGTTCGAGCAGTTCGGAAGCTTGTACTTTACTGAGGACTTCAAGGGGGGAAATACACCGGCGCTTGTGTACACAGATGATCAGGGACAAAGGGTGGAGGATCCCAGATTCTCGTGGTTGGTCCTTCAACAAACCGCGAAATGTTCGATGCTGGCAGACGCGACATCGACTTTGATCGTGGCCCGTGTAAGTCATGAGACAATATCATGTGCTGGACTTTATCTGACGCAGTTCAGGGAAATCGCTGGAAGAATATCATGTCGCCATTGGAAAAAGAATAAATTGCCAGTGTACAGCACGTCGCGAATCTGCCGCCGTCTCCCGTGAGTTTACGCGGCCCCGGTCTCTACCAACCTACTCGCGAGAAGAAGATCACTGCACTCGAGTGTTATCTCAAGCTGCTGAAATATCTTCTACCTGCCGATCGATCACTTGGTTCTTCGCATCTCTGGCACGGCGATCTTCATGTGGGAACCTTAATCGTGGATCCAGCCAACCGAACCCGGATAGTCGGACTCATTGATTGGCAATCCGCCGAGCTTTGTCCCTTATATTTCCAAGCTCGTCAGCCTTGTTTCATCGATCACAAGGGGCCTACGCTGAATGACCTCGAGCGCCCAAAACCACCAGACTGCGATAACCTTGACGACGAAGAGAAGAAGGCCGCTCAGTCTTTTGTTTCTCAACCAGTCGCTCTGCGCAATGTACAGGTTGATCATTCACCTTACGGTCCCGAAAGTGTACGACTGCCTCGAGTTCCAACATTCCAGAGACCAGGTCATTCATGCTCCTCCTTCTGGCTCATAACTTACTTCTTGACGGAGAGCCAGCCTACTTGGCCAAAGTTTGCGAGCTGGAGGAAGAATGGGAAACCCTTCCAGAAGCCCAAGGCATTGTCTTTCCGCTCGCGTTCACTGCAACAGAGCGTCAAAAGATCCAAGAAGATAGGGAGAGTGCCTCGTTAGGAATGGAAGCGATGCGTAGACTCCAAGAGAAACTTGGGGTATCTCTCCCCAAGCAAGGCTGTGTGCCAGAGAATCGGCACAAAGAGGCGATCGACGCACTTTCTCGGGCAACAAAATAGGTACTTTCCGAGGTTGAAGCATTCATAAGTGATTCAACTTTCTAGGTGCTTCAATAGCCATGAACTGAGCATAAATCCCCCACCTTGTCCAACATTCTGGAATCTACCGTTCACGTTCAATGGGCTGAGCCGCCTTCAGCATAATTTCCCAAGTGCTCTGAGCTTTGCTGCTCCACGTCCAGAAGTCAAATTTCACCCCGTCTATGAAAGCAGTACAACCTAGACCCGGGCGCCTACTAACGATTGGAAAGATTTGTGACTTACACGTACACCAGAGTGTTCAAGACAAGATGACGCATAACCACCCGTTCCGGCCAAAAGGTCAAGTGACCAAGTTGCATGCTACAACTTGATCATGGCTATATAGTACATTGCCACCCCTGTACAGGCCGTGACACTATCCCTTCCCAGAGCCGAGAATTCAGCGCAGCGGATTCAAGGCACCAAATGCCCTCTCCTCCCTGCAGCCCTGAATCCTCAGCCCCGAATAATTGGTTGAAGGTATATACTTGTCCCCGTCTTGCGTCATCGCTGCAGAAGGTCGTCCCGGGGCTCTTCGGCCCTGCCAATAGCCGCACAATCGGTCTTCAGTGCACGTAGGTAGGTTGATGCGTATTCCATGCAACGAGCCCACGAGCAACGCCGGAAGGGTCGCTCGTCAAGATATGTACGCAGAGGAAACCCCCACGAAGGATAAGGACGCAAGAAGAATCGCTTCAAGGTCTGTCGTGGGCTTTTCCTCTGTGTACCTTGATGAGCGACCCTTCCGAAGTTGCTCGTGGGCTCGTTGCATGACGCATCAACCTACCTACGTGCACTGAAGACTGATTGTACGCTCGCAGCGGCAGACGAGCGTCGCTAGCCACGATCGCATGCAAAGACACGGCTAGTCTCAATTCCACTGTTCAAGCTTTCTTGGGAATACAGTCCTTGGCGAGAGCGGCGTCATTGTCGCGATAAGGTCATTGCAAGAAGTCGCATAATTAGATCATTGAACGGGTCCAATGAAATTCGACTGCGGCAGTCTGGTACATATGCGGTATTCCTTCTGTGGATGATTGGCGTCGTTGGCCGCCAGCTTGAGTGTTCGTTGGGGCTCCATTGTGATGCGAAAATCTCGTTGAGAGGTACCTAAAGTCATGCTCGGTGCTGGGAGCCGCATCAACGTGACGGCTTACCAGCCAGACGCATAGTTAGTTATTTGGCGAAGCGGAGGCGAAGCGAAGTCATTTCTATTGGGTGTTCTACACACTCGAGGCTCTCAAATCCCTATGGCTTAGTCATGAAAGCTTGGCGAAATGGTTGGCTCTCGTTGAATCCGTAATAAGCGAAGCGCGCCCCTTCGCCCGCGGCGTCACCGTATTTTCCACCTTCTCACTCCTCGATTGACCTAGCTCTTTAGTCAAATATACACCACCATTGTGTCCCCCAGATTTCTCAATAAGGAAAAGGATTTGCACGGAAGCAAATAGTTACTGTGTGCAATTGCCATGTGCCCTCACGAGAATATGGCGCGACGAAAAAAGGTCGAGCGAAAACGGAAAATAGCGGGGTAGGTGGTATGATCAATACCTACCTCCTAACCTATGTACTCCTCACAAAAGTTCTCAGTTTTATTGAAGGCGCACCTTCCGTGTTTGCTTATTGATATGTACTATGTACCTACACCCAGGCCAAATACGTGGCATCATACACGCGCCTTTGGTCCTAGGGACCATTGTCTCACGATCATAACATGCTTCATCTCAAGCAGTGGTCTCAAGCCAGCAAGGCGGTGTAATCGAAAACCACGGAAGATGAAACAAGTCGTCGATCGTCATCCCTTCACAAGATCACGGCTGCCTCTGCCCTTGCAATAAAGCGAAAGCTCAGCTAAGCGGGAACGGTGTCCTCCAGCGAGATGAACATAGATACAGAACCGACTCGGAGAACACAGTCGATCTGTACCATGGAGACCACCCCAGTATTGGACGCACCAGATCCCGCGGAACTCTTCAATTTTACGACTGGTCGATTTAGGAAGAACGAAGAACATGAGCTTGCAATTCGACATCGTAAATATAATGTCGACGAGCTTGCGCGACGCACAGCAAGCGTGATGCAGGCAAACCGCTGCTTGAGGATCAAGAAACTCCCCGATGGCAAGTTCAACAGAGCACTGCTGCTTTCCATGGACAATGGAAAAGAGGTTGTGGCCAAGATTCCCAATCCCAACGCTGGGCAGCCACATTTCACGGTTGCGAGTGAAGTTGCGACGATGAAGTTTGTGAGTAAGGACCAACGGGCTACGAGTGACGTCCCTGCGTTGCTGTAAGTTATGTCCAGCACTTTCCTGACACGTTGATAGGCTCGCGAGGTGTTGAATACAGATCTGCCTGAAGTCTACGATTGGTGTTCAAGGGCCGAGGAGACTCCGGTAGGCGCTGAATATATCCTCATGGAGAAAATGGAAGGCGTGGAGCTCGAGGAGGTATGGCCGGAGATGGAAATAGAAGACAGGCTGGAAGTGGTGAAGGCTGTCGCTGCCTATCAATTATCCTGGGCCTCTGTGTCCTTCGAGCAGTACGGAAGCTTGTACTTTGCCGAAGACCTCAAAGGGGAAAACCTACCGGCGCTTGTGTACACAGATGATCAGGGGAGGAGGGTAGAAGATCCCAGATTCGTGGTTGGACCTTCAACAGACCGCACAATGTTTGATGACGGCAGAGATGAGCTTGACTTTGATTGCGGTCCATGTAAGTTATGAGACAATCTTTTGTGCTAGACTCGTTCTAACGCACATCAGGGAATTCGCTGGAAGATTACCATGCTGCTATTGGGAAAAGAGAGATTGCTTGTATACAGCAAATCTCGGAACTTCCGCCACCTGATTTAACTTTGCGCGGTCCAGGTGTCTACCAACCAACCCGTGAGAAGAAGATCGCTGCACTCGAGTGTTATCTTAAGCTGCTGAAATATCTTCTACCTACCGATCGATCCCTGGGTTCTCCACATCTCTGGCACGGCGACCTTCACTTGGGCAACATATTCGTGGATCCAGGCAACCCAACCCGCATAGTTGGACTCATTGATTGGCAACACACCAAGCTATCTCCCTTATATTTTCAAATTGAAGCTGGCGAGCCTCATTTTATTCAGCACCAGGGGCCTAAGCTTTATGTCCTCGAGCGCCCAGAATATCCACCAGATTATGATGATCTTGAAGGCAACGCGAAGAAGGCCGCTGATTCTTTGTACCTGGGTCAGGAGCTGTGCTCACTGTACCGGCACCTTGTTTACCATAAAATGCGGAAAGTCTTCGACTGCTTAGAGTTTCAACAGTCCATGTCATTCACGCTCCTCCTTTTGGCTCGCAAACTACTTGTTGACGGAGAGCCAACCTATATGGCGGCAGTATGCGAGCTGGAGAAAGAGTGGGAATCGCTTCCGGGAGCCCAAGGCATTGCCTTTCCGCTTACATTCACACCCACGGAACGTCAAACGATTCAAGCAGACCTGGAGAGTGCCTTGTTAGGGATGTAAGCGATGAAGAATCAATAAGTTCTTGGTGAATCTGTCTCTGAGCAAGGCTACCCATGTGCCAAAGAATGAGCACAGAACCTAGTGGTACCAGGTCGACACACTTCCCCAGGCACCTGCCTGCAAATGAAGTCATTTCTTCGGTTGAGGCCATCTGACGTGATTCCTTCGGTCTATGCTGCTCCCGAATCCTCACGACATGATAATTGAATTAGAATACATGCGATACGACGTCATGTTAGATACACACCAGGTAGCGCCATCAATCGTTTGTACTGCTTTTGTGTGACCCTACGCGGCTACGCCATGCTGTCGGCCACTCGCAAGTTGCAGCTAATTGGGAGGATCGCTTCTCTCCGACCGCCGTGCCCAGTCTCGTGAGTCGTGACGTATGATCGATACTCTGGCATCTGCTTCAACCTTAACCTACGCACATAGGACTCGCTCCCGATCAGCCAGTGGCCACTTGAGCTAAGTTAATCGCACTGCGCCTTGCCCTCCCTCGCTTGTATAAATATGAGGGTCCCCGTCAACTCTTGAGCGCAGGACCTCCGTTGGAAGAAATCTGCCAAAATTGCGTATATGCGTGGGGCCAACTGTCATGAACAATCTGTTATATCCATGGTAGCTATCTAGAAGAGAGAGAAAGGAAAGAGTGGACAACTTTACCGCGTGGTGTCATACCAGGAGATGTGAGCATATTGTGAGGCCATGTGCATGATCGTTGACGACACGTACAGTTGTCAGCAACCCTAAGCAAACCTAAGGCCACGTCCGCATGTGCCATAACCCATTGAGGGCAGCTGCCTCTTCTGCAGTCACTGCCAGTCGATGCACTTTCAACCAACATAACAGAAGCTGAAGAATTACGATAGACTGTATGTAGGTGAGCTCTTTTCCAGAACGGCCAACATGTTTGCCAAATTCTAATATTTCAAAGCATTATAGAACAAACGACTGCTTACAAAGACGTGTTGGACACGCTTGCTCAGGCAATAGATGGGGTACTTTCTCTCTGGTTGAGACAATCTTACGTGGAACGAATGCATAAGTACTGCAGTAGCTTCGACTAGGTTCATCAAGTGATACAACACCGTGACCTCCGAGATTTACGTGCGAGTACATAACGAGACAACGGGATCGACCAGGTACCTATGTACCTACCTAGGAGGTAGTGCTCAACATTTTGATGAGATGTTTTGGAGTTGTATTTGGTGCTCCAAGGTGATGTAGCACCCGAGACTTATAGTTAGTCCCTAGGCATTGTTGCAAAAAAGAGTGGCCAGCTGGCCACTGTGTTTGTGCTTTGCTGCTCCCTACCTACCTATGTAGACACCTTGCGAGGCTGCGATACAGACATAAATGTATGCTTTCAGCTATGTACTTGATTCTACTAAGGCACATATATGCAACTTGACAAGATTTTTCTTTTGTAAAGCCTCCGAAACACATCAGCAAATTTGAATAGATCTGTGTCGTTGTTCGCTTCCTATCTCACCTCACGTACCTAGGAGGTACATATGTACTTCTGCCTTTGCGATTTTTCGATCGGTGGGTGGCAACTTCAAGGCATCCGATAGTGGGTCCAGATCATCTTCAATCCAGTGGCAGAGGCGATGCTGATTTGCCGGTAGTGACGGGAGGCGAGTTCCTGAGGACCTATTCTGATCGTGGCATCCTGCGTTATCGTGCGTCTCTCGTACCCACTAAGCCACCAAGTGCCTTGTCAGCCAACCAAACCAACCACCATCCCGCACTGTTTGCAGCCATCCCCTTTATTCTTTCATGTCCTGCTTCTTCACCCTCTTATAATTCTTCGTTTCATCACGCTCCCTTGAGGCAGGAAAGGCGCAAAAGCTCACATGTGGGATTGTTGGCGTCTCTCTCTGTATTGCTGAGCCTATCTGTTCTATCACCAATTGGGTTGAATAGGCGATCGAAATCTGCCTTCGCCTCTTCATTTCTTCGCCATCGGTCGTTCTTCTCTTCTTTCCACCCGCCGCTTTGTTGCGAAAACTAGTATGCGAAAACAGTCCGTCTCGTTGCCGACTAAACAAGTATTCTACGACCCCCACGAGAAGCCAGATCGATACGGAGACGGCCCCTCGTCGCAGGGCTCACTTTTTTCAAGGATGAAGGAACAGTGGATGTCACAGTCGCAGAAGACGCGATGGGCCAAGACGGTCGCCATCGTGTTGGCCGTCTGCCTCATGTTTTACTGGCTGTCACCCCGCGGCATTGACGTACACAATCAAGTTTCGCAGAAATCGCCAAGCAAGACACCGAGTAGCGGAAAAGAACAAGTCGCCGTTGACTCGCCGGCTGGAACGGCCCGATGCACCAAGCCATATTCCAAGGAGAAGCCCCTCGTCCAATACGTCCTCATGATTGATGCGGGTAGCACAGGCTCTCGCATTCATGTATACAAATTCAACAATTGCGGCCCGGTCCCCGAACTGGAGAAGGAAGAATTTGAAATGACCAAGAAAGAGGTTGGCGGACTGAGCAAGTATGCCGATGACCCAATTGCTGCCGCCAAGACGCTGGATCCCTTGATGGCCGTTGCCATGCAACACGTTCCCGAGAAGCTCAAGGGGTGCAGCCCCGTTGCTGTGAAAGCTACGGCTGGTTTGCGCAAGGTTGGGCCCGAGAAGTCCGAGGCAATCCTCAAGCAGGTCCGGCAACATCTCGAAAATGACTACCCGTTCCCCGTTGTCTCGAATGAGAAGGGCGGTGTCGCGGTCATGGACGGTGCTGATGAAGGTGTCTACGCATGGATCACGACAAACTACCTGCTGGGAAAGATTGGCGGACCCGACAAGAGCGAGACGGCGGCTGTTTTCGATCTTGGTGGTGGCTCGACTCAGATTGTCTTCCAGCCTACCTTTAAGGCGGCCAAGGATGGGGGCATGCCTGAGAAGCTCGCCGAGGGCGATCACAGGTTTGCGCTCGATTTTGGCGGCCAAAAGTTTGAGCTGTACCAGCACTCGCATCTCGGCTATGGACTGATGGAGGCCCGAAACGCCATCCACCGACTCCTGGTCAACGACATGGCCAAGTCTAAGAGCTCTGACAAGTCGTGGGAGACCAAAGCCATTGTGCACCCATGCCTCACGCCTGGCCGAAACCGCGAGATTGAGGTCGAATTCACAAAGGACAACAAAAAGACGTACAACTTTACCGGCCCTGCTGAGCCCTCTGCATCGCACGCCTCGCAATGCCGCAGCCTCGCCGAGAGGATCTTGGAGAAGGACAAGGACTGCAAGCTTGCGCCGTGTTCGTTCAACGGCGTGCACCAGCCTTCGCTCGCCAAGACGTTTGCCAAGGAAGACGTCTACATTTTCTCATACTTTTACGACCGCACTCACCCCCTGGGTATGCCTGATTCGTTCACTATCCGTGAGCTGCACGATCTGGCGCAGACTGTCTGCAAGGGCGAGCCAGGCTGGGGCACCTTTGACAGCGTTCCGGGTGCTCTAGAGGAGCTCAAGGGCCGGGAGCAATATTGCTTGGACCTCAACTTCATGACGGTTCTTCTCCACCATGGTTACGACATGCCCATTGATCGAGAGGTCAAGATTGCCAAGAAGATCAAGGGCAACGAGCTGGGCTGGTGCCTTGGTGCTAGGTGGGCAGTTCCCCCCCCCCCCCCCCCTTTTTTTTTTCCTGCATGTGCTTCTCTTGTACTCTCAATTTATGCTGACTCCTGATTCCTTAGTCTACCACTCCTGGAAGCAGCCTCGGGCTGGTCGTGCAAGGTGAAGCAAATCTCATAGAAAGAGCTAAAGAGCTACGACTCACACGACGTTGACAAACGGTGACACCAACAACACAATCACCAACTTGTACAGGGAGGGGGCGGTGCGGGCACGACTTTCATGTACATTATAGAAACACAGACACGAGGATATGAGGGGGCCAGGCGAGGACCTTGCGGCGTCAATTGTCCTCGAGTCTCTGCAGAGAGACGGCTCTGCAGATGGAAGACAGACCACGGGTCATAGCACAGATACCAGTTTGTGGAAATTAATTCGCAGGGGGGGGGAGCAAGTGGAGGGACTGGCAAAATAACAAGCAGCATATCATGGGAACGTGTTACGTGATTCGTAGGGTATTTACAGAATCGTGACTCATGACTCTCATAATACATACAACCTATGCAAACCTCCGTCACAGTACCTCCCGCCACACAAACTACACAGACTGTACTGTACTGCTAAATCATCCTCCGTCACCGTAAATTTTCGTCAAGCCATCATAAATCATAACTCTCGCAATACATACAACCTTTGAAGTCATGCATCGCATACAAGGCAGACAGACACCCTACCTATATCGGCGCCGCCACAATTCTCAACACATCATCAATGATATGCTCGACCCGCAGCCCATCCAGCAGCGCCTCCACAGCACTCAAATCACTCCCCCACTGCATACTCCGCTCATTTTCCGCCTCGGTGATGCGCATCCGATGCAGATACGTCTTCTTGGCAGCCAGAGCCGCGAGCGCGGGCGTCGCATAGTCCAAGTTATGGATGGATGCTAAGCAGCGCATGAGTTTCTCGAAATGTATCGTTGCGATGGGGCTGATGCCATCCTGGAGGGCGCGGTGCATGCGGAGGTGGGAGATGATGTCCATCTGGTAGCGTTTCATGTCGGCGGTGATGTGGACGGATTGGCTTCGGTCGGTGAGGTTGAGGATTTCCTGTGATGTGTGGCGCGGCAGACTGTCAGTTGGTATACATTTTTGGTGAATTGTCTTGTGGTTGTTTGGGTGTGTTCTTCTTATTCTTCTTATTCTTCTCATTTTTCGTTCTTCTTATTCCGTGTTGCGTTCTTTCCAAAGCAAAAAAAAGAAAAAGAAAAAAAAAAGGATCACTGTCGTTACATACCGCTTCTGTTATGAAGAAATCAAGGGGATCAGGCTCGCCATCAGATTCGGGATCCTCGCCCTCGTCCCTCCCCATGCTATCCCAAGCTGAAGTCCCCTCACCACGCTCGATATCTCGCCCGGCCGAGGTCCAGGCCTCCTCCTGGTTTTGGTTCTGCTGCTGCTCCCACTGCTGCTGCCGCTCCTGCCGCCTTCGCCGCTCCTCAATCTTGTCCTGATGGATCTCATCTGCCTCCATGTTCATGTACCCCTCCTCCGGATCATGCCAGTGCGACATGGCAAAAGAATGATGCAAATGCGGCGTCAGGCGCGGTCCTTCCCCTGGCGCATCCGCCTCCATGACCGGAATAAACACAAAGCGCTGCGGGACCGGCAGCACGGCTCCGCGCGTCAAGATGCGTCTCGTTCTGAGCATTTCCAGAACCTGAATCTGGATTATACGGGGCACGCGGTCGAAATTTATGGCAACGATGCAGTGCGCGATAGAGCTGCTGGCCGTGAGGCGGTTTCTCTGGAGTGCGATACTCTCGGGGGTATCTGTTGAGCGTGGCGACGGAGGCATGGAGAAGACGAGCAGCTCGGAGGCGAAGTCTTCGGGGGTCGTGGAGGGACTGCAGTAGATGATGACATGGGTGAGTTGGAAGACCCTGGGGACGAGGAGGCAGAGTTCGTAGACGAGGCTGTCGATGTTATGAGCCGGGGTGGTGAGAATGGGGTGTTCGTCTGTGGCCAGGCAGATGAGGATGGCGAGTTCGATGTCCGTGAGCTCTTGGGCCTTGAGGGAGAGGGAGGTGGTGATGGAGGCCATTGTAGTGATGGGTCATGAAGAGGATGGGATGGTCATGGTGAGAGTGTGTCATTTTTGCAGCCAGCTACCGTCAGATAAGTGGTGGATGGGAATGAGCCATGATGAGGGGTGATCTGTGAAGATGCAAGCCGTGGGTTGGGTTTGGTGATGATGTTGGGTCGTACAAAGGGGCCGCTTCTTTTGGTGCTCTCCACACCTTGCACGCGCGCTGACGTTGAACTTGCGCGAGGCTGTCACGGCTTACGAATTTACGATGGACCTGCATGGAAGACAGCGAATCGGCCTCATGGTTACCTTTTTGTGATTGGGAGAGATGCGTAGCATTTTTTACGTGCCATTCGCATTCGCGGGCCATTCGCATTCGCGGCATGATGCGGTATGCCGTGTCGCGCGAAATGGCGCACAACACACGGTGAAGCAGCGACCGACGCACCACAACAGAGACACAGGACGCACAACTGAACTGTAAGCCATGAAGCCTAATCTGAACTCTACAGGAACTGTAGGTAAGCCGCCCTCCTCTCCGGATAAAAGCACTCTTGTACTCCGTAGCTATGTGACCTGTTGTTGTATGTACTCTGTAATAAAGCCAAGGGCAAAAGCGGAAACCGCGGCTGAACAGTGAATACTGAAGTCAGCGCATCGGTAAGACTCAGGACTCAGGACTCAGGACTCAGGACTCAGGAGACTCATCTTCTTCCCCTTTCTTCTGCACGTGGCAAGACCCTTTGGATTCTGATGACAATTTCTCACGTGACTTCTCACCATGGCAAACAAGCTTGAAGCCACCGCATCATTCCGCCCCCGTGCCGTATGAAGGTAGACGGCATAATCGATGGATTGGAGGCTTAATGATGCACGGGACGCCAGATGGCGCCACTGTGCTTGATTGCCGCGCTACATACTCTGTACTCCGTACCTAAAATAATGTACATAGGTACATAGGTACATACATATACGGGGTACATATGTATCGACTCGACAAGGGGGGGGGATGGATGGGGGAAAGCCTCAAGGGTCTAAAAGTTGGTAAAAGGGATCCCCCGCTCCAAATATAGAGTGCGGATACGTACGGAGTACTCCGTACTCGTCTTCCGTAAAGGTACCTGAAGTCCTGAAGGAAGATGGACGACGAAGAAAGTGGGTGCGGAAGAGGCGGGATGAGCGTGATTCCATGGGGGTCCAATGGCCCAATGGGGAGCCTGATGAGTGGTTTATTGCCGAGATGGACGGGCTGTGTGAAGAGAATTTGTTTGACGAGGCGAATTGGGAGGCTACATGCTACGAGGAGTAATGGACTGCAGCCGGGGTACCATATGCATAAGTGAGTGCAAATGTCGGTACACTCATTATTATGACTGGGTTTCTTTAAGCGTACAATGTTGTGTCTAAGTCTCATTGTTGACTATTAATGGCATTGCGGATAATTACTAAATCTTATTACTGGCATAGTAAACATGCTCCTTGGCTCTCACCCCGTCATTGATACCATTCAGTCCTCGTCTTCATCCACGTCCAAGGCTTACTGGCAGATGTGAGCAGTCAGGTCCACGGGCTGAGGGCAGCCATAGACGATCTTGTGCGCAGGGGTGCTGTAGCAGTTGGCATCGTTGGGTTGGCAGTCAAACAACTTGCAGCCAGAACCGGGGGAGAGGCTGTTGTGGGAGCCAGCGAAGGGGTTGCCCCATTCAGAGCTCAACTCATCTGCAGCGGGAACGCGAGTCAGCAAAAGCTTCCAGCAAGATTCTCCCGCGGGGAATTGTCCTTGTCCTTGGGGGGAAGTCCAGCACGGATGGAATGGGACCGCAGCATCATCTTGGCTCACAGTAGGCATAGTTGGGGTTAGACGAGAAGGAGTAGCCGAAGAACAGGGGGCTGTCCAGGGTCTTGGTCGTGGCGATCTTGACCGTCTGTGGAAAAACGCTTGTTAGTGGGCTTTGCTCATCTACCAAAAAGAGCCGATCAATCGCGGGGGAAGACGCCGTACCGAGCCAGAGCTCTGGAGGGTCTCAGAGAAGGACTGTCCAGGCTGAACCGTGGTCAGAGGGCCAGGGGCCGCACCGCTATAGGGGAATGACTGCACATAGATGGCAGACGGGCAGCTGTTGATGACAACGGCGTTGGACGCAGAGGCAGCGCCAACCATGGCGGCGGCGGCGGCGAAGATGGAGGCCTTCATAATGACGGTTGTGTGAGGGTAGTAAAAGATGGAAAATTAGATGAGAGGATAGATGAATGGATGGATGAGATGGATGAGATGGATGAGATGGATGAGATGGATGAGATGGATGAGATGGATGAGATGGATGAGATGGATGAGATGGATGAGATGGATGAGATGATGGGTTGAATGACTGGCAAGAGCGTAGGAAAGAGGCGACGGCTCGCGCCTTATATATGTGAGTTTCAAAGCTTCTTCTTTCCTCTTCCTCTTCGTCTTCGTCCGTCCCCTCCCCGTGTCATCCGCCTCTTGCCCTCGTTCCCTTTTCCCCCCATGTTGGACGCGGCCACGCCAGCCGGCCATCCGTCGTGGGATGGACTGGAGAGCGAGTGGATGGACGGAAAGAGATGATACGAGGGTCACGGCAAGCCGCAAAGCCCATGCGAAGTTCGTATTGTAGCTTTGCCGACCACCATCTGGGGTCTTGTGGGTTTCTGTGGATTCCTGCGGGCTTTGGTGGGCATCTCTTGGCAGGATCGGCGCATGATGCCTCCCCACGTCCTCGGTTGTCGAGCCAGCATCGTGAATGGCTGCACAATGGCTGCACAATGGCTGCAGCCTGCGCCTCTCTTTAGGAACGAACGGCTCATCAGTGCATCGCCAGGCCAGCTTTAGATACATAGGTACTCCGTAGGTAGTGCGCCTGCACTCAGTGCGGACTCAGTAGCGGTGTTCACTGTTGACGACGAATTCAGTAACAAAAGTCTTGACTCTTCCCGCGGAAGAAGGCCCGGCGGATGCTTTTGTGGGGTACATGGCATGGTTCTTCAATGTTCTGACATTTGACCCAAACAGCATGTTTGGGAGCAAAACACGGCAAGGACGGGTGAGACAGGTATCACAGAATTATGTACTATCGAATTGCCATTTTTCACTTTTGGACGTGATGCAGCATGTAAGGGGAAGAAGACGAAGAACAACAAAAAGAAAAAGGCACGTGATGCATCCATTTGTGATATTTCCCCTGCCATCCCTGCCATCCCTTCCAGACGCAAAGATGTGCGTATTTTCCGTTGCCCCGTTGATGTCATTGTTGATGTAGAGTCGGAGGTCAATATGACTCGCAGTGGACGGACAGTACGGAGTAAAGACGAGCTATTTTCGTTGTTCAGTACATTGAGAGAAGGGCGAATACATAGACCTCTTCTGAGCGGGAATGTCGCTGCTCGGTGACGTTCAGCTCATCAAACTATTCGTTGGACAGTGTACACTGTACAGAGTAACCAGCTCAATTTAGGTATCTGCCTTTGCAATATTGTACATAATGATGAATACAGTAAAAACAACTAGTCACTGGTAGTCTGTGCCGTCATAGGCAGCACTATTGACTTCAGGTGACAGGCACTGGCGGATCTTGACAAGTCTCCGATACAGTTTGCCGGCAAAATGGATGAAGTCGTGGACTCGTGGGGGCCATTCCTCAACACGAGGTCAGTGTGTAGCGGCAGGGTCCTATAATTCGTCATTGACCATGGTTTGGAGAAACCATGGAGGGAAAGGATACGGGAAACAACAGTCGGCTTCTGAGATTGTGGAATGCCAAAATCCTATCATGTCCGATTATGTTCGAATGCGTCGGGCACAGCTTTGCTGAAGGCACCTCATCGTACCTAATATGAGCCAGTCAAAGTGTATATATGTAGTCAACCCGCGGGCTCAGAACGAAGAGGCGGAGTTTGATCGAGTGGATCCGATTGATTGTTGCATTCACAGAACTTTGATGTATGTATGTATGTATGTATATTGTTAACGCCGTACCAGTGGGGCGCACTGCGCCCCACCGCTGCCTCCTCAAGGGCGTCGCGGCGGCCTAGGCTAGGACTAAAACCCTATCTATATAAAAGCTGAGTCGTACATGAAGAAAATAGAAGATACTGCTGCTGACGCCGTTTACAG